>CAUYON010061118.1:0-13350 GCA_963573935.1 Arctocebus calabarensis
GTTCTGTGTACACATGTGAAAGCTCCCCAAACTGCAGGCTTTACCATGCGTGGTACACGGCACACGGGCTGTTCTGTGTCCCCGTGTGAAAGCTCCCCATACTGCAGGCTTTAACACGCACGGTACACAGCACATGGGTTGTTCTGTGTACACATGTGAAAGCTCCCCGTACTGCAGGCTTTAACACGCGTGGTACACGGCACACCGGCTGTTCTGTGTCCCCATGTGAAAGCTCCCCGTACTGCAGGCTTTAACACGCACGGTACACAGCACCCCAGCTGTTCTGTGTACACATGTGAAAGCTCCCCGTACTGCAGGCTTTAACACGCGTGGTACACGGCACACGGGCTGTTCTGTGTCCCCATGTGAAAGCTCCCCGTACTGCAGGATTTAACACGCGTGGTACACGGCACACCGGCTGTTCTGTGTCCCCATGTGAAAGCTCCCCGTACTGCAGGCTTTAACACGCACGGTACACAGCACCCCAACTGTTCTGTGTACACATGTGAAAGCTCCCCGTACTGCAGGCTTTACCATGCGTGGTACATGGCACACGGGCTGTTCTGTGTCCCCATGTGAAAGCTCCCCGTACTGCAGGATTTAACACGCGTGGTACACGGCACGCCGGCTGTTCTGTGTACACATGTGAAAGCTCCCGGTAAGTGCAGGCTTTAACACACACAGTACACAGCACCCCAGCTGTTCTGTGTATACATGTGAAAGCTCCCCGTACTGCAGGATTTAACACGCGTGGTACACGGCACACCGGCTGTTCTGTGTACACATGTGAAAGCTCCCCGTACTGCAGGCTTTAACACACACGGTACACGGCACCCCAGCGTGACTTTGAAAAAGCTGGTGAACATGCTAAGGGAGAGTTCCCACACAGTGACAGGGAGAACAGTGCAGAAAGATTTTTCCCTCTAGTGGAGATGCCGCATGGAAAACTGAAATTCTGACGATGTCTCCTGATGACTCTCTACTCAAGGTGTTGGTCTACAAGGTCTTACTAGTCCGTTACAGTGCAGGAACTCGCACAAGATAGATCAACAACCACACTACACACACTGTTTCCTTCAGCTAATGATGTTTTCAAAACGCAAACTGCTTGATGAAGAAAGCAGCATACTGATGAACATTCTGGCCCAAGCTCCTCATTTAATCACCAACCTACAACAAGCAGTTCACACACAAGCACTGGCCTGCAGACACGGCACTCGGATGTTTATTAAAACCCTCTAAGCCTATCCTCATCTGTAGGATGCGAATAGTAATTACTGTTCTGGACACCTCAAAGAATAGCCTCATGCTCAAGTAAGTCATAAAGCTTACAAAAAGTAGACACCAATTAATCACGCATTATTGACTAGTGAGTTATGTACAGTCATTTGAAATAAAGCAATGCATAAAAATAAGACATTTTTATTTGTTCAGAATGATTGGTTTTAAAGTTAACTGAGGTTAAAATGGTTTATTTTCCAATGAATTTATCTAAAAAGCATTAAATTCCATAGTAACAATTTATAACAAAAATGGACCTGTATACGGTCTTATTTGATATCTGAATATATACACTATACAATGATATCTTTTCGTTTTATCAGAGCATAGTCTCCCAATCAGAATAGAAATGCAGAAGCAACAAGTATTATTTTCATTTTTCCATATTCTAGATTTTGGTTTCCAGAATTCCTAAATTAAAGACTGCTCACACTGAATTTGGAGTATTTTTTCTTCTTCATGTCTGATGAAGAGCTATTCTCTAAGACATTTTAATTTTATAATCTTTCCTTTGAAATATGAGGAAGATAAGGACTTTCCTATATGCAGCTTATACATTTTTTTAAAAGTTACTGTTAAGAAATATCACAAATTGTATATACACAATATATGTCCTTGCTATTCACATAAATTTTCAAGCAATATTCAGGTATATCTGTGCTTTATATGTTTACATTACGTTTAAGACCTATTTTTCACTTTCAATAAAAGTATATACTACGTATCTACATAGATGTTGCAAGTATTTAATAAATGAGGGGAAACAATCATTATGAAAATATAAACAGCTTCTGTACATTTTTCATCTTTCATTTTCTGCATTTCCTGTCAACCATGTAATTTCCTGTTCTTCAGGGATGCTGATAAATTTTTATCTTTGTGTTCTCAGGCCGGTGTCACAGCCAACACACAGCGGGGTTTCTGAGGACAGGTTTCTGTTTTACTCTGTCACATCAGCTGTAGCAGTGAAATCGGACAGCACTGGTATTCATTTCCAGTTATTTCAATTGCCGGACCACCTTTAAACACAATTGGGGGGAAAATATCAGGTTATACCAGACAAATGCTGATCTGTACTAAATAAAATGCTTTGAAATCTCTGAAGAAGAGCCTACAGAACTCAGAACAGGCAAGCACAGTGCACAGTAATTGATGGCTCGTTCCTGCCAGATGCACGGTTCAGAATCTGTTAGCGTTTACACCAGGCTCTGCCACAAGCCCTGTTCACACACTTGGCCCCATTCAGCCACCAGTTTGGTTACTGGGCATGTGGGTCAGTTGTTAAAGCATTAAAATATTCAAGCAAGTTCAGAGTATGGAGAGAAGCTTGTGTTGATGAGGGTTTTTAAAAGGCAGGATTAAGAAGACTGATGAGTGGCGAGAAAGGCTGGTAAGAAAACCTGAGACTTGATCCCTGAGACCAGATCACTGGAGATAATGCTGAGCAATAACGAAGGGACATTCACATACGAAGATAGTCGCTTTCATTCCTGCCTCACAGCAAGTTTCTACTGTTACTATTATTTACACACTCCCTTGTAAATGTAAAATTTTTGGAGATTCACTAGTTTTATTTTGTCATAATACAGACAAGCCATATTTTTTTCTCCCATACTTAACAGAATTATAAAAACAATTTTCTATTATTTATGCAGTTAAATAAGCCATTTCTTTTCAAGATCATCTTTTTTTTAATCATAAACACTCTGTAGAATCAATTAATTTCATGGGCCCAAGATAAAAATTTTGTTTTTATCATTTTTGAGCACTAAAGAAAAACAAATTCAGCTGTTAGAATAGCACTATTATTCTTTCCAAAATAAGTGCTTGATATATTATGATCAAAACTAAGTAAATAAACATGACAAGTTCTAACTAATATTTAAAGCCAGAGATAAGAGCATATTAACAAAGTATTTTCTGCAATTAACAGAAACTATTGGGGGATAAAAAGCAACATTAATAGTGAACTTATTATAAGTTTTTCTTAAAGGGCTCTAAGAATATCAATCAAAACTTAAAACATTTAAATCATATGACAAAATTAAACCAAGGACCTTATTAGCGGCTTCCAAGGAATTTATTAGATTCTGCAGCTCTTCTTTACTCATTTCAACAGAATACGGTTTTACTTCGCCATCTTCTTTCACATCTAGATGAAGATTTAAAAGTGGTATTTGCAATGTAGCAATCTTGTCACTGGAAAGTGCAAGCTGTTTAAAATGAGGACAAGAGTAATTAAAAAGGAGTTAAAAAGAACTATGTTAAATATGCATCAGAACTTAATAATAGTACTTTTTCCTGTTTGCTGTCAAGTACAAAAAAGATAGTAGAAATAAATTAAACCATGTTTAATCTTCAAATATTCTTCACATATTCAAGGAGAGGAGGAAGTGGGTAGGAAAAAGATAACCTGTCAGCAGCTTTGTGTCAGTAACAGCTAGCTCAGGGTCACGTCTGGAAAGTACTGAATGGACTCAATGCAATAAGAAGCAGAAAGAATTCTTAAGGAAGACAGAAGACGCCAAGAAGATAAACATCATGTATAAAGACAAGTAGGACTAAAAATACTGGTAACCTCTCAGGAATTACATGCTTAACTCATGATCAGCTACCTACCAAACTACTGACAAGCATGTTATCAAGTCCTTCAATCAGAGCCACTTGAGAACCAAGAACTCAGCACGTGTACCTCACTTCTTAGTTTCGTCTCTGAGTTTATCCTTGGGCAACTGGAAGAACCAAATATTTTGGGTACTAATACTTTTTTAAACAAACACCATAGCTTCGTTGGCAGATACCAAAGGGAAATTCAATATTCCTGGAATCTGAGCCAGAAAATCCCATAATAACAGAATTTTTGTTTCGAGTGCTGCCACTTGCAAAAGACAACTTATGCAAAGGCACCTTCCCTAACAAAAATCCTCAAAGTATCTCTCTCCTGTGGTCATCACACTACAGAATTAAATCCTCACCTATCTCCTCCCTTCTCTCACCCCCAAATGGGACTCGTAACAGCTCAGATTTTGAAGTATCACTTTCAGGTTGTCTACCATAGGGATAATTCTCCCCCTCAATATTCCCAATAAATGGTTTCTCAGCCTACGCTTGAATATCACTAATGGTGCCTCAAGAAAGGGTTAAAATCATTTCCAGATTCTTCCGGGTGTTAAAAAGTCCTTCCCTAGGTTAAATTCAAATCCACCTTTGGCAAATGATTTACTCAGCCTTTCTCCTAGTCTCTGGAGCCACGAACCTACAGGCACCCCCCATTCCCCTTTGGTCTCTCACAGCGTCATGCTTCTCCTAGGTTTTATCTTTTCCAGGAGCATGGGCTCAGTGTTCCAAAGAAATTTCACCTACCATGATTTTAAGTTCTTGGTCATTCTTTTCTGGTTGGGTTCCAAAACAATTATTAAACTAACTGAAAAGATGTAATGGTTGGACAGAACATATTAGAACTACCTCTTCCTTGAAGAAGTGCATTTCTACCAACAAAACACAAGAGTAACTCAACCTCAGTCAAGCTACACCCTTGGTGAACCAAAACGACTACTATTCCTCACATAGGCCACTGCACAGTATCAGTCTCTCCCTCATCTTATATACATATGAAAATATAAAATCTTTACTTAAATTAAAAATCCTCTACTTAGGTTATCCCTGATTGAATTACTTGATTTAGTCTATCATTGCAACTGGCTATAAAATAATTTCAAATTTTGATTACATATTTATAATATATGTTTATGATATTTCTAGTTTTGTATCACCCTCAGATTTGATAAGCACAATATTAATAAAGATGGTAAAGAAAACTGGACCGAGACAAGCGCCTCGGGAACCTCCTTCTTAGCTCACACAAATTTATGTCTTTGGGTGGTTATTTATCCAATTATAAATCCACCTGCTGTATTATTTTCCCACATTTTTTTCTACTTAATCCATAAAGACAATATAAGACATTTAATCCAGCATAGTGCTAAAATCAAGAAAGAAAACATGCTTTCTCTTCATCTATCAATATAGATACCATATAAAGGACAAAAAGTTGGTCTGAAATTGTTCCTATGAAACCTACTTGTCATGACTCTCCCTTCAAAATGTTTTCAGAACTTGTGTTTTTATAACATATTACTGATTTTCCTCCTAGAAGCAGAATCACATTTACCAGTCTCAAGAAAGCTATAAAGTCTAAAAAGCAGTAGCCAAAAATACATGTTGGCTATATACTAATCCACCATTTATGACATTTAATGATTTACAGGTCGAGTTAAAGTTATCACGGTAAAGTTCTTACACACGATTTGGATGTCTGTAGTGTAGTTATATCCAAGTCAATGCAGAAAATTTAATTTAACAGATCTTTGTTATTTACTTGAGACACTACGTTCTCAAAATAACAAATCAAATCATAGATACATATTATAAAAAGGAATATTTCTCCATATCCAAAAAATGAAATTCAAAACACACATATCCATAGAAAGCGTCTCACCTTTAACTGCCAATCAAAATCCTGTAGCTGTGCTGAAGAAATATCAACTATTTCTCCTAACAGAGCCTGCTTGAGCTCATCTTTCCTGCTTTTCAAGCATTTCATGATTGCTTCTTGATGAAATGAGTTCACCTGATTCAACTGCTGAAGTATCTACGAAAATAAAAATAAATGGTTAAAAAATAAACAAAAGGGGCTTTCTATTTAAAATGGAAAAGCCATTCCATTCTCCTCTCCTCTCACACCCTTTTACAGACAGCAAGAGAAATTCTCCTGTAACTACCAAAAAGAATGAGAACAAGTAATCAGCAAATGGACTTTAAGAAATTTCTACAAAATGAAAAGTAAAGAAAAAAAAGGGTGCCTGATGAAGCCGCATGGACGTGAGGACACCTGCAGAGCCCCCGAGTGGTCCCGCAATGCAGGCGGAGGGTCCCCAGCCCTGCAACCAAACCTTCCTGGCAGATAGGATGCTCAAAGGAATGCTCACTAGAACATTTTGGATTTTCTGATAAGTATAATGCAAACATTCTAAAATATGAAAAAATCCAAAATCCAAAATGCCCCAAGCATTTCAAGTAAGGGAGGCTCAACCTGTATCATTAATGAGACAACGAAACCCTGGGCAATAAGTATTACAAGAAATAGAGAAGGACGGCAAGGGGCCATTCATTAGAAATGCGTAGCAATCATGAGTCTGTGCGCCTAACAGCATAATTTCAAAATATGCAGAGCAGCAAACTTGGCAGCACTAAAAAGAGGAACAGGTAAATCTATACAACTCTCAATAACTGGCATAAAGAGAAAAAGAAACTGGCAAAGATGTAAAAGAACCAACAAACACTTTCTACTTAACCTGATCAGTCTGTAGAACATGACACCAGCAACGGTATAACTGTAAGATACACATTGTTTTCAAATGTATGTGGAACATTCACAAAATGTACCATATGCTGAGCCACTGTAGCAAATCCTGACAGATCTCAAAAGACTGAAACAATACTGTTTACATGTTTTACCACTGTGTAGTCAGGTCATAACTGACAAGAAAAGAAAACCAAAAAATTTCCGAACAGCTGAAAATTAAGTAACTTAATACTAAGTAAAGAAAATATAAAACACAAAAAAAGGGAGACAAATCCCAATTCATTCTATAAGGTCAGAAAGAAACTTAACACCTTGACAAGGGTATTATAGGGATGAAAAAAAATAGGCTAATATCACACATATATAGGTGCACAAATCTAAAACAATATATTGGTAATCTAAATCAATGTGGAAATGCAGCACATCAAAGATAATCCCACATGATCAAATGAGGTTTATTCTGGTAATGCAATTTCAGAATTATATTTAAAAATCACATTAACAAAATGAAAGCGAAAAAAATAATAAATTCAGGAAGAAATTCTCAGCAAAGTTAGGTTTGTAGGAAACTTCTTTAATCTGATAATGGATATCTAGAAAATCACAGAGTTAACATGCTAAATAATAAAATAGTGAACACTCTCTCCCTAACATTAGGAACAGACACGTGGTGCCTGTGGCTCAGTGAGTAGGGCGCCGGCCCCATGTACCAAGGGTGGCAGGTTCAAACCCGGCCCTGGCCGAACTGCAGCAAAAAAATAGCCGGGCGTTGTGGCGGGCGCCTGTAGTCCCAGTTACTTGGGAGGCTGAGACAAGAGAACTGCCTAAGCCCAGGACCTGGAGGTTGCTGTGAGCCATGAAGCCATGGCACTCTACCAAGGGCGACAAAGTGAGACTCTGTCTCTAAAAAAAAAAAATCCAAAAAAAAAAATAATAATAAAAAAAAAAAAAAAAAAACTGTCTGAAGATGTTTACCACTGCAATACAGTAAGAAAAAGAAAAGGCACTAAAATTTAAAAAGAAAATGATTGCCTACAATCTCCCTCCCCCCCCAAAAAAAATCTAAAAATAAATAAATAAATTTATAAAGGTAAATAAATAAATTTAGAAAGGAGATAAATTTACAAAGGTTATTAGACACAGGGTAAATATATAAAGATCAACTGCATTTGTACATACTAGCAATAAACTGAAAAAAAATAGAGAACATGAAAACATCACTTACTTAGAAATAAATCTACTAAAATATTTGCAAGATCTCTGCAGTGAAAACTACAAAATATTAGAGAGAGAAACTGAACCTAGTATAAGTAACTGGCAGGCTGCCCCATGTTCACGGATTTGAAAGCTAAATAGTGTTTTGTTTGTTTGTTTGGAGGTTTTTTGTGTTTTTTTGGCTGGGGCTGGGTTTGAACCCACCGCCTCCAGCATACTGGGCCAGTGCCCTACTCCTTTGAGCCACAGGCGCCACCATGAAAGCTAAATATTAAGATGTGAATTCTCCCCTCAGATGATCTAGGGATTCAGTGCTATCTCTATCAAAGTTCCCCCAGGTTTCTGATAATTGATAAGCTTCTACAATGCACACAAAAATATAAAGGACCCAGAATAACCAAGGCAAAGAGTCATGAGGTTGAAGGTTTTCTATTATCAGACATTAAGACATAATGTAGTTTTGATTCCACAGTAATTAAGAGTATAGTATTGTCAAATATTAAAAAACAGGCTACTGGAAAGCAATAAAGAATCCAGACACAGAGTCAAATGTACATACAATATAGAATATAAATCATGACCACCACCTTCAAGAGTGGTGATGTCTGGGTGAGGGTGGCAGATTCAGTTTGGGAGATAAGCATTACAAGTTACCTGTGTAACACTTTCTTTCTAAAACAAGCAAACACACAAACCTGCAACACACAAAGGGAAATGTTAACCGTGTGAAGCTGGTAATGCGAATGCAGGTGTTGGTAATATAACTTCCTGTTTTTTTTTTGTATACTTTAAATGTTTGGCAATTAAAATAGTCAAAATCACCAAAAACAAACCTACAAAAACCCAGAACGTCCACTATTAGATTTTCCACTTACAATTACGAGGCTTTTGTTGTTACAGAATATGTATTACTTACCAATGATGGTCCTTGTATTATATAATGCTCTAAAGACTAACTCAAAAAAAAAGAACATTATTAATTATTAATAAGGTAATGAAAAGTGGAGTGAAGTTACCTCTTCATCAGATAAATTTTTACCAACTACTGTTTTGAAAAATCTGGTAATATCTTGTAGAACAAGTGTCCATTCTTTAGATTCCCAAACACTGTGATAATCCCAGTGGAGAGGATAAGCTCGGCCACAAATGCCATCAATTACTTTGTGAAGAAGCTGGAGAGAAAAAGGAAATAAAGGTACTTAATAAAGAAAA
Organism: Arctocebus calabarensis; assembly: GCA_963573935.1. Lineage (NCBI taxonomy): Eukaryota > Metazoa > Chordata > Mammalia > Primates > Lorisidae > Arctocebus > Arctocebus calabarensis. The sequence goes on from CAUYON010061118.1 coordinate 9,074, forward strand.
TTAAAAACAAAACATTTTATTGTTGGGAGAAGTTCACATTACCTGAAAGAGTACCTGAGGTTAAAATGCAGCTACTTTTAAGATTATTCTTATTAATGAAAACTTAGAGCTCCATAAAAATCCCAAACTTTCTTTTATTAAATCTACCTTCAGAAGCTAATTTTATAGGTTATAAAAACAATATATTGGGGGAAAAAAATGATTGTTTTTTCAATATTCCTAAAAGGAAGATGTTACCTCTAAAATTGCACCTCAGGATCCTTAGACGCTGTATGTGTACCAATGACCAAAGGGTATGACTTTTACATCAAAGACTTTTACTGCAGATTTATAAAGCATGTGCCGGCATGTTCATACTTACTCCTTTTGTTCTGCATTCTGAGAAAGCCTCGGTGCCTTTTCTTCTTTTACTTTGCCTTCTCTCTACGCTTTCTTAACATCAGCAATGAAAATCCTATCACCTACATCACTGAACATGGTGATTAGGGCTGTGGATCTGGGAACAAAACTAGCTAGTACAACACCCAGTTCCACTCTTTTCTAGTTTTATTTAAAAATTCTGTGTCTCTGTTTCCTCTGGTATAAAACGAGGATATCATCTATTTTCATACTGTTGTAGAAATGAAGAACATATGCAAATCACTTGGCACATTCCCAGCACATACAAAGTCCTTCCACACTGCAAGCCATTGTTGTCATTATTATTCAGTACTACTTCTACTACAATCCACATCTTCAGCGTATACCGAGTACCTACTAAGCCAGTACCGTTCTAGGAAAGCATTTAACATGGTTATATTTCTTACAGATATTTGTAATTTATAAGAGGAGTATCTAAATCCAAATAACTGGGGGGAAAACACTTAAGCAGCAAGTCTGACTCTTCTTCTGGGACATTCCACTCTACTCCAAGTGATAACTCCTTCTCTATAACACCACACGTAAGAGCAACTGATGACGTCCACTTCCAAATGGTGCCTGAGATAGTATGCAAACTTTGTCCATAAATCAACCAGTACTCAATTTTAAAATTCATTCAAAACTCTCCACATAGATGCCTCTTGTCCCAAATTGCCCCCCCCCCAAGTTAAAGCAAAACCGAGAATTCAAACTAAAAAATAAAAGTGCTACCTTGTTGGACTAGGTTTTGTATTCATTCACAACTATTTAATGAACACTTCATGATAGTTATTAAATAAGAAAATGAAATACAAATAAAAATTAACTAGAAAAGCTGCCACGTATGGTGTCCTGATTAGGAACCAGCCCTTACACTGTTCCTCACCACAGCCCTATGAGGTTAGTTTTGTTATTATTCCCAATTTTACAAAAGAGCAAACGGAATAAATAAAATAAGGCCCTACCATAACAGAGCTTTAGATCTTTAGAAAAGAGCAGACATACAAACAGATAACTGCAATTTATAAAGAGAAGAGTTGGCTCGGCACCTGTGGCTTAACGGGCTACGGCACCAGCCACTTAACACCTGAGCTCAGGTTCGGATCCAGCCTGGACCCGCCAAACAACAATGGTGGCTGCAACCAAAAAAATAAATAAATAAATAAAATGGCCGGGTGTTGTGGTGGGCGCCTGAGGTCCCAGCCACTGGGGAGGCTGAGGCAAGGGAATTGCCTAAGCCCAAGAGCTGGAGGATGCTGTGAGCTGAGATGCCGTGACTCTCTACCAAGAGTGATAAAACGAGACTCTGTCCCTTAAAAAAAAAAAAAAAAAGAAAAGAGCCTAGAAATCTGTGCTTAACAGGGCAGTAATGTAACAATATTTCAAATTCTTTCATAAATTTGCTAACAGGTTGGGAGATGTAAGGAGAGAAAAAGGGAGTAGTAAGACCAAAGCCTCAACCCCCCATATCCAACACCCCACATGCACTCCGTCTCTAGTTGATGAACAAAGATTCTGGGGACCTCAATTGCTGAGGACACTCAAAACAGAGGCAGTGAAGAGAGAGAAAAGATGCGAAAAGAAGGGCGGAACCCAGATTTCAGGGGGAGTGATAGCTAAAGGCCAGGATGCCACAACAGAACATGGGGCTACGGCAGGACAGGTGCACAGTTGGGAAGGAAGAGGAGCTCAGCCACGGACGAACCTTAGAGCCAAAAAAGACATTTTGGCTGGACGCAGAGATGTAGAAGTCACCAACATACAAGACGGTAAGGGTTGTGGCCTCATCTAAGAAGTGGACAGAATGAAGACAGACCAGAAGGCCCATAAACGAGGCCGCAACGTATGTCCCACTTTGCTGCAGAGCGGCGGGACAACCTTGGCACGTTTCCCAAACATCCCGCTGGCATTTCAGTTTCCTTACTCGAAACACTGGAGAAAAGAGTTAAGGGGTCTTGATTCTGTCCCTAACTAACTCCTGTCTCCGCCGCACGTCCCCACTGTAAATGGAGGGGGACAAGGGACGGCTGCAACTTACAAGACACTGCGTGGGCCGCCCCCGTCGGGGCGCTCTGTGGACGGCAGGCTCGGTGACACCTGGCTTTTCTTGACCCTCACAGCCTGTTGTGAATGGCCATGTCACCTCTTGCTCATCCTAACTAAAGTCGCCCTTAGTGGCTTCCTTAGAAACGCTTCCAGCGTTTTTTTCTGTGGCCCCCCAGGGGGCAGGGCTGGCTTCGCTCTAGGTCACCGGGGACTCCGGGGTCAGCGCCCAGCGCGGCGCCAGGTGCCACCGCGGCGTTCGGGAGGCGCGTGTGCATTCAACGAATGAAACGTCTCAGGTCCGCTCCCCAGACCAGGGTCTCCGGGTCCCGGGCTGGGCTTGGGAGCAGGTGCGCGGCCCCCGGGGTGCGGTGCCCGGCGCTTCTACGCGCAAAGTCCCTGCAGCAGCAACTCGGGGCTGGAGTCGCGAGCTAAGCGCTCCGAAACCCCGGCAGGCCGGGCCGCCATCCGCGCACGTCCCGCCCGCCCTTCCCGGGGGAGGCCGCGCACCGCTCACCTGTGGGCCCAGCTCGGCCGGCAGCTTCTGCAGCCGCCACAAGGGCGTCCCCTCTTCCGGCTCCATCCCGGCGTGAAGCTGGGGCCTGGGTCACGTGACAAGGCCCGGCGGCTCTGCCCACGTGACACTCTGGTCCGGGCGGAGCGGCGCGCGGAGACGCAGGCGTCCTTGTGCGCTTGCGCAGAGGCTCAGCCATCACTTTTCGGGTAACTGAGCAAGTCTGCAACTTGCTGGCAAGTGGTACCTGCCCCCTGGTACTGCTACTTGGGAGGCACATTTACGAATCCTTCACCGCAGTTCAGTTCCCAAGTTGGTCCAGGCTTTCTCTGCAATCTTTAGATAACCCTCTAGAATAGGAAGCTTATTTTGGTGTGCCCGGGGCCACTGTCCCTGAATTTTAACAAAGGCCTCTGCTGAAGTATCCAGATTAGGAAGGTAAATTAAGGGCTTAATATGGGCAAGGTCCTTTGTATGTATAACCAAAGAAGAAGGTGCTATTTTCACCGGGTTTGTAGGTAACAAGCATGATCAGAACTCACTAGAGTTGTCAGATTTAGCAAAAAGTATGGGACTCCCAGTTCAATATGAAATTTCAGGTGAATTGTGAGTAGTATTTTGTTGTAATTATGCCATGAATATTGTGTGGAGTATGCAAAAACATTTATCTTAAATTCGAATTTAACAGGATGTCCTGTATTTTATTTGGCAACCCTTTGCCAAGCTAACTTAAGAGTCATAGCCTGAAGTTAACATGAGTCAGATCTTAGCACCATGCTCTTCTAAACACTGGCCTGAGCCTACTGCCCAAATATCCTGTTATTTATCTTATTATCTTATTATTACAACTGTTACTTTTATCAGGTTCAGGAGAATGAAGTAGTAATAAGACAATTGCATCAGGCAAAAGCAGACAACTTGTACACATAAAAGAGATTAATGATCTAATTTAGAAATCTAACAAAAGGGAAGCATACTGCAGAGGAGAAAGTTACTAAGATTCAGTCCGTGGGCTGTGAGGAGTTTTCTTCCTTAGTAGGATTCTTCAAGGCTTAACTCAATCGCCATTTATTCTGTGACAAAGTCCTGAGGGTGAAAGTATTTCTTTCTCCTTTGAATTTTTAGAGAGAATGAGTACTTCAGCTGTCCCTCACTTAAAATATTACTACTTTGTAATGGAAAGTTCTTGGCCCAAATAGATATGTACAACTCCGATCGCCCCAACTGAAATGTAATTGTCTTAAGACAAAGTGAGTATGAGGTGTAGAACACAAATGTCTTAATGCTGTAATTGGGTAAAAGAGGTGAAAGCTATGTTGAT
>CAUYON010061122.1:0-10147 GCA_963573935.1 Arctocebus calabarensis
GCCTCAGCCTCCCGAGTAGCTGGGACTACAGGTGCCCGCCACAGCGCCCGACTATTTTTTTGTTTTGCAGTTCGGCCGAGGCCGGGCTTGAACCCGCCACCTTCGGTATATGGGGCCGGCGCCCTACTCGCTGAGCCACAGAAGCCGCCCTGTTGTTGTTTACTTCTTTGAGTCCTTGATAAATCTGGATAGGAATCTCCTCTCAGATGCATAGTTTGCAAATATTTTCTCCCATTCTATGGGTTATCAGCTCACTCTATTGATTCTTCTCTCTCTCTCTGTTTTGTTGTTGTTGTTTACTTCTTTGTGTCCTTGGTAAGTCTGGATAGTAATCTCCTCTCAGATGTATAGTTTGCAAATGTTTTCTCTCATTATATGAGTTATCAGCTCACTCGATTGATTCTTCTCTCTCTCCTTTCCCTTCCCTTCCCTTCTCTTCCTTCCTTCCTTCCTTGCTTCACTGTACAAAAGCAGCTTTTTAGTATACTTAAGTCACATGTCTATTTTTGCCTTTATAGTCTATGCTTTTGAGACCTTAATCAAATTCTTTGCCTAGACTAATGTCCAGAAGAGTTTTTCCTAGGTTTTCTTCTAATATTTTATCAGGTTCAGGTCTTACATTTTAGTCTTTTATCCACTTTGAGTTGACTTTTTATAAGGTGAGAAATAAGGGTCCAGTTTCATTCTTTTGCATATGGCTATCCACTTTACTAGCACCACTTATTGAAAGGACTGACTTTTCCCCAGTGTATGCTTTTGTCAATTTTGGCAAAGATCAGTTGGATGTAAATATATGGCTCTTTTTGTGTTCTCTATTCTGTTCCATTTATCAATGTGACCACTTTTATACACTATTTTGATTACTATAGCCTTCATATCATTAATTTAGTCAGGTAATGTAATGCCTCCAACTTTGTTCATTTTAATCAGGGTTGCTTTGGCTACTCAGGCTCTATTTTGGTTCTACATGAATTTTAGAGTAGTTTTTTCTAATTGTGTGAAAAATGATACTGGTATTTTGACAGAGATTACATTGAGTCTCTAGATTGCTTTGGCAGTGTGGTCATTTTAATGGTATTAATTCTTCTGATCCATTAGTGGGGGGGGTTAGATTTATTTGTGTAATTTGTTACTATGAACTCTTTCATCAGTATTTTATAGTTTTCCTTGTAGATATCTTTCCCTTCCTTGGTTAAAATATAGTCCCAAGTACCTTATTTTTGTGGTGGCTTTTGCAAATAACATGGCCTTCTTGATTGGATTCTCTTCCAGACCCTTACTAATGTATAGAAATGTTGATTTTTGTATGTTGATTTTGTATCCTGTGACTTTAGTCAATTCGTTTATCAAATCTAAGAGTTTTTGGCAGAGTCTCTCAGTTTTTTTTTAGATTTAAGATCATACCATCAGAACAGGGATAATTTGACTTCCTCCTTTCCAATTTAAATGCCTTTTATTCCTTTCTCGTGTCTAATTGCTTTTTCAGAACTGCTGAACAGCAGTGGGGAGAGTGGGCATACTTGCCTTGTTCCAGTTATTATCTCTAACATCACTGCAGAAGGTGAGTTAGATCATGGCAAGGAAGTCAGGGAGTTAGTATATTAATTTGTTTGTGACTGAGATAGTGAAATACTACACACTAGGTGACTTAAACTACAGACATTTATTTTTGCAATTCTGGAGGCTAGACGTCTGCGATCAAGTAGTCGGCAGAGGTGTTTATTCTAAGGCCTCTCTTCTTGACTTGTAGATGATCTCATCTTCTATGCCTTCACATCACCATCCCCCAACCCACACCGTGTTTGTGTATATTCTTCTATCTTTCTCTTCTTAAAAGGACCAGTCATACTGGATAGGGCCCAAATATATGACCTCATTTTACCTTAATTGCTTTTTTAAAGGTCTTATCTCCAAATACAGTCACCTTCTAAGGTACGGAGAGTTAGGGCTTCAACATATGAACCCAGGGAACACAATTAGGCTATAGCAGATAGGTTGGGTAAGGGCTGCTGCATGGTCCAGCTGAGAGACAGTGGCCAGGATGAAGTACAGGTACAGTGGTGATGCAGGGCGATGACGCACAGGGCACATAGCAGAAGACACAGTCACCACCTGGATCTGGAAGGGAAGGACAATAAGAGGGAGGAGGACCCCAGATATCTGGGGGATGCTGCTCCCTGAGAAGGGCTAGGGCAGATATAAAGAGGTGATTTTGAGTCAACTACTGATACGGATGTAAATGTAATATAGATAAATATATATATATATATTTATTGTTGAGGATTCATTGAGGGTACAGAGAACCAGATTACATTGATTGCATTTGTTAGGTAAAGTTTCTCTTATAATTGTGTCCTGCCTCCAAAGGTGGTATATTTTGATATGCTATGCTTTAAAAACTTTTTTTACATATGTACATGTCTCACAGAGTTATATACTATTAAGAAGCTTAAATCAAAAGGAAACAATTGCTTCCCCATCCACCCACTATGCCATCTCTGCTTCGCAAAATGCAACCACTTTCAACTCCTTAGTGCTTTCATCTGGCATTTACCTTCATGTTTCTTGATGATATTCATATTCTATTGGTAGTAATTAACATCACTTGTCTCCTAATTTCAGAATGAATTTGGAGGCTTGAGAGGTCAAATGGCTGAAAATCAAAGTATTGGCTTGATTACTGGACAGAGCAGATGAACTTTCTAAGAGTTCACCCTGCTTAGGCACAAGAAAAATAGACAAACAGCAGAGACTGTGACCCTGAGAGCTTCCCTTACAGCTATGGGAGAGGTGGGGGACTCCTATAGCCTAAGCGCCTCTGAGAAGGGCTCAGAAGAGCCTGACCACGCTTCACTCCTATGCTCCTCTTTGCCAGTCAGATAAGGCAGGGGAAGCAGAGACAGAAAGATATCCATTCCACCCTACAAAACACAAGCAAAGGGGTCAAGAATAAAATTAAGAATTAAGTTGATGATATGAAGGAATTATTATTAATTTTTAGGTCTAGTGATGGTATTGTGGTTATGACTTTTTTTTTACGACACTCTCACTGCATCATCCTGGGTAGAGTGCTGTGGTGTCATCATAGCTCTCAGCAACATCAAACCCTTGGAATCAACTGATCTTCTTACTTCAGCCTCCTAAGTAGCTAGGACTACCAGGCATGTACTAACATGCCTGGGTAGTTTTTCTACTTTCAGTAAAGATGGGGGTCTTGCTCTTGCTCAGGTTGGTCTCAAACTCCTGAGCTCAAGCAATCCACCTGCCTTGGCCTCCCAGAGTGCCAGGTTTTTAGACGTGAGCCACTGCACCTAGACTATGGCTATGCTTTTAAAAAAGTTTTCTTTTCCTTTAGCAGTACACACTGAAATATTTATGGGTGAAATAATATAATATCTGAGATGTCTTCAAATTAATATGAGCAGGGAATGATTGCAGGTTTAAAGGAAACAGGATTAGCCATGAGTTGAAACTGGGTAAGAAGTGCCTGGGCCTTTAGTATTAGTTTTCCCTTGTATTATATATGTTTAAAACATTCCATAGTAAAAAGTTAAAAAAGAAAAGATAATTATGTTACAAGGAATAGACTGATGCAGTGGCATGTGCCTATAGTCCCATATATTCAGGAGACTGAGGCAAGGAGATTGCTTAAACTCAGGGATTTGAGGTCAGTCTGGACAACACAGAAAGATGAAGGAAGGAAGGAAGGAAGGAGGGGAGGGAGGGAGGGAAGGAAGGGAGTTTCAAGAAGGAAGTGGCCAAAAATGATAATGCTACTGAGAAGTCAACTAAGGCAGAGTTAATTTCTTTTGGTGATTAAAAAGATATTCATTCATTTCTTGAGATGTATTGTGCTCTTGGCACTACTCTGATGACTGCATGCACCATGGCAAACAAAGCAGATAAAATCCTTGGTTCCATATAAGCTGCCTTCTAGTGACAGAGTGACTGACCCTTCAGAATGGTTTCAGTGCAGTGGTAGGGTATAACCATTTAACAGCCCTACTAGATAGAGTTACTGGGAGGCGGGAAGCAAACATGAGAAAGCAGAGTAAACTTTGCAAAGGAAAAAAATGCAATAGTTGGAAGGCTTTATTTTCTCAAGTATGAAAGAATCTTGAGAATGTAAGCATTCTTATTTATTCTTTCATAAAACAGAAGGGACAATCCATAAATTTCTGCAATATCTGGGATTCCTCCTGATTAAATTTCATCAGACCATAGTGAAGAGATTTTCCTATGCAAAAAAAGAAAAAAAGGAAAGAAAGAAAGAAAGAAAAAAGAAAAAGAAAGACTGTTTTTCCCTGAGTTTAAAGAGAAAAGAGGTGAAAGTGGATTCTGTGAGATGAAACTGGGCTCAGAAAAGTTAGCACAGCCTAGGTCACATGCATCATGTAGAATGTGAGTGCAGGTGTCCTGACTCCTGGGTTACCTGGAATGCTCTCCCTTCCCTCCCATCCCTACCTTCCATATAAGTAGTACCTATTCATATTTCTCTCACTTTCTCAGAGTCCATTCCAGGATCCATCATTTAAATAAGGTTCCCTGTATATTAGTTAGCTGTCAAACAAGGGTGGTCCTTAATGATACCAGTAAGACTCTAAGCCTGCTCATTCCTTCTCTTCCACTATTTTCACTTGGCGTTTCATCTTCATGGTCACAATATGGCTGCTGTAGCACCAGACATTATATCCCAAGCAGGATAAAAGGAGAAAAATACTGCCAGATGCACCTGTCCCTTCTATCAGAGAAAACACTAGCTTTTTCCCTGAACCCTGTAGCTGACTTCTACAGTATGTTCTGGCCAGAAATATGTTACTTGGCAGTTTCTAGCTGGAAAAGTGAGTACTTCAGTTTGCCAGACTGTATAGTGAAAGTAGGGAAGGGAAAACTAGATTGGGAATGGGTGTAAGTAGCCAACTAACAGTACCTACCATATCCTGTTTTATTGTTTTGTTTTCTTTCCTTTTCTTAAATAACAGATTTTTTGAGATATTATTAGAATCCCATAAAGTTTGCCTTTTTTAAATGTACAAGTTAGAGATTTTTAGTATATTCACAAAGTTGTATACCAATCACCACTATCTAATTCCGCAATATTCTCATCACCCCCCAAAGAAATTTCATACCCATTAGTTGTCACTCCTCATTCCTCCCTCCCACAATCCCACTGCAGTGAATGCAATCTTGGTAGGACTGTATGTTAAGGTATCCCACCTTCTCCAGTCAACGTGTGGAAATGACTCAAGTTAGTTTATGTTTTGTCTCCTGGAAAGTCAAATCTTAGAAATAGGTAACAGGATGGAAAGAGTTAGAGGCCAGGTGTTCCTGCTGCTAGATTCCTGCAGTTTTCTGGGGCCTTGTCTTAGGAGCCTGCTTGGTTCAGCTTTTCCTTCTCTGCTGTTAGTCATACCCTTACTATAAATTCTTTTTTATTTCTATGTCCCTTTTTTGACTGCACCAAAGAAACTAATCTGAAAAAAGCAAGCATTTAATAATGTTTGTTGAATGACTATGTCATTTTAGCTAAAGGCAAAATACAAGCCAGAGAATTCTAAATGAAATAACAGTATATGTAAGATTCCAACTTTCATTTTGGGCCAAAATTATTGTTTTACATAAGTTTTACTTCAGAGACTACATGCATAAAATGTTCGTCTTTGCCAGACTCTTCATCTTAAATGTCAATGATTGTGTGTTTTTAGATCTCTTTAATCTCTCATGGTGTTTCTACCTTAATTCCCACTGTCTGCTGAGCCCATGCCCTCTTTACCCTTTTACCACATTCCCTTGAAAGGCATCAGTTATCTCTAGACAAGCAGTTATCAAAGGAATCTCTTTTTCATGGGAGTCTTTGTGAGTTGTCAGAATGACAATCTCTGAGGGATGTTTTATCGCCACCTGCAACTATGAAAGGTACATTTTCTTTTCTTTCAAATGTATCTACTAGAGTTATGGTTTTGAGGTCATCTCTGGAAACCTTTTGTTCATAGCCAAGTTGTCTCTAAATGTCTTGGTACTTCTAATTCTGCTTGTTAGAAGGTTCGAGGTAGAGGAACTTTAGAAATATTCTCTTCCAAACCTTTCCGTTCATGGAGAGGATCAGCGGCCCATGCTTTCAACCATCATGTACTCAGCACTCCTTGGCTATTATTCTTCCCTCCAGACTACTCTGTTTTCTCGGTTTTTATTTTGTTTATTATCCTTTAGAACCTCACATTCTTCAGGATATTAAAATACTTCCTGTTAAAGTTTCTTTTTTTTTTTTTGTAGAAAGAAAAAATCACCCTCGGGAGAATGCCGTGTGTCACACAGCTCACAGCAACCTCCAACTCCTGGGCTTAGGCAATTCTCTTGCCTCAGCCTCCCGAGTAGCTGGGATTATAAGCACCTGCCACAATGCCTGGCTATTTTTCTGTTTTTACAGTTTGGCCGAGGCAGAGTTTGAACCTGTCTCTTTCGGTATATGGGGCCAGCGCCCTACTCAATGAGCCACAGGCACCGCCCCTCTTAAATGTTTTATCTCTAGTCTCTCAATATTTTATGACCTCAGCAGAAAAGTATCACAGGCAGGGTTCTTCTGGAAACAGGCTCTGAGCTAGCATTTAATGTTGGGAGTGTGACCCTTCCTTGGGTCAAGGGCCTGTGGAAGTGAGGGCTGACAACAGAAATGGACAGAAGGAAAAGCTGAATTGCAATGCAGGCCCCCAAGAGTTTCGCCCAGGCCCACAGAGGAACTCTGGCCCTAGGAGTTGCTCCCAGTCAGAGATGGCTGGCCCAGCTATTAGATATGGCCACCTCCACAAAGACCTGCCTTTGGGCTATGGTGGCTCTCCACAGCTGAGACCGTTCCTGGATGGGCTGAGAGCTGGAGGCTGTCCACTGACAATCCTGGAAATTGGGCAACAAGGCCTTCCACATCCATTGCAGATGCTACCACACCCACCCCTACCCCTGCAACAACTAACACTTTCAGTGCCTCTCTGTGACAGGCACTGTCCTAGACATTTCTCACCATCCCTGTCCCTGAGATGCTTACAGTCTAGTGGGAGAGAAAGTTAATAAATCATTGTCATAACATGAATCGCAAAACTCAACATATAAAGGTAAACAGACATACACACAGGGTGTGATCTACTTACAAAAACATAAAGAAGAGAGTGACTGACTCAGTGTAGGGAGGAGCCAGGGAGACACAAACATAAAGACCTGAGCAGCCTTGGCCTTCTTTAACAAGGGGAATCTGCTCTGGGTTACCTTTTTTTTTTTTCTTAACATTTAATACAATTTATTGAACAGAAACATTTAGCACAAAAATATGGAACGCTTCACAAATTTGCGTGTCATCCTTGCACAGGGGCCATGCTAATCTTCTCTGTATCATTCCAATTTTAGTATATGTGCTGCCAAAGCGAGCACTGGGTTACCTTTTAAAGCCTTCATTCCTTCTTTCCTTTCAATGGCTATCTCTCTTCCACTATCATTTACAAGAATACAATCCTCTTAATTTCTCACCCATTTCATACATTTTTCTTGTTTACTTCTAATGTTTATGAAGCCATTTTTCTCTATCTAAGAAGATAGGCCCTCAGCCTGTTTTAAGTTAAGCTTTGCAATCTAATTGTTACACGACATTTTTACATATTCACCATGATTGCACATCTGGCAAACGGCATTTTCAAGGGATCTGTAGACTTAAGGGGTTCAGGTTTCAAATATGTACATAATTGAATTCGTGGTCTTAATAAAAGACATTATGGACTAAATGCTAAGCAGAAATAGTATCATGGAAAGGGTGGGGAGTGGAAAATAAAGTTGGTTAACAAGTGCTTACTTCTTATGAGATTGCAACAGATTATGCTGCCAGATCTGAAAGATTATGTTGCAAAATTTACAACATAAAGCTTTACTTAAAACAGGCTGAGGCACTATCTTCTTAGATAGAGAAAAATGGCTTCATAACCATTAGAAGAAATAAGAAAAACACATGAAATGAATGAGAAAGGGAATATAATCAGGAAATGCAAAATTGGAACTTTAAATTCTATGGCCTAAAATAAAAAGAAAAGAAAACTTGCCACATTCAACCTTGAGAATTATAGGAAAGTAACACAGCATGGTGCATTTGAAAATAATTGACAAATCGTAAGCCTCCTCAGAGTCTGGATGCTGTCCATTTGCTGGGGGAGCTGGCCTCAGACACACACGGCGGAAGATCATTGATAAGTCGACTGAGCCAAGGCACAGCCTCATTTCCCTGGGGAGCTTCCCACACACAGTGAATACGAGTAAGAACAAACCTCAAATCCATAGAGCGTTGCTCTGGAACACTTTCAAGCCAGGCACTCTGACTGCATGTTGGCTGCAGCCTTCTGGCAAGTGACAAATGGAAAGCACTGAGAGCATTTGTTCTTCATGCCAAGAAAAGCCTGTGTAGTCAGGGACCCACCATGGTTCTGAGCCTTGAGGGCTTCAGTGAGATGGGTGGGGGTGTTAGGAAGACACAGTCATTATACTGAGTCATACTACCTCTCCTTTCAAATTGGAGTCAAGCCCAATCTGTACTTGATGGCCTGTAAACATTTTTAATATTAATCGCTAAAATTTGAGGAAGCAGAGGTGATATCTCATCCGGGTTGCTCAGCCTAACCTGGAGGGCTTGGTAAACTTAGCCCCAGACACAGAATCATTCTGTTGGATGCCTGGGCAGCTTCTGAGTGATGTGACCTTTACACTTGGAATCCCTCTGCTTCCAAGATGAATTATAGCCTAACAGCACAGCCGAAAGGTGTGGCAGGCCTCCTAAATTCATGAATTATGTGTGCTCCTGAGAGGAGGAAGCAGACAATTATGCATGGGTTGGGATTCTGGCATCTGTCCTTGTTGCCTCGGAGCTCAGAGTTATACTTCAAACCTTGAAGAAGACTTGGTGACATAGAAAACCAAAGCCAAATCTCAACCTTGTGTACTAGGTACCGCTGTCAGAGAACAAGTAAGTGTCTGTGTTTGTGTCTGGGTCACAGCAAAGTGAAAACAAAGCCATGAAGCCATTCCCAGTAGTCATACAAGATAGAAATGTTCACATTTAAATTCTTCAACTCAAAAAGTGATTTAACTTTTCTTAAAGAACATATCTGAATTCTTTAAAATTTTTAAAGCCAATTATTTATGAGCATATCTTCAGTGCAGGTTACATGTAATTTTATTTGACATCACATATGACTAAAGCAGAGATATAGATATTAAAAAGTGAGATCAGCTATGTTCAAAAGAAATCAGGTCAAGGAAGAATTGAAATTTATTGAGTACCTTACTCTGTACCAAGTACTATGATTAGCTTATTTAAACTCAATTAATTCTCAGAACAAACTTGCCCTGAGAGGTAATATTATACCATCTCCCATTTTAATGGACAAAAACGTTAAAGTTTAGGGGACTTAAGCCAGTCACCCACCTCAGTGTCACTGCTAAGGAAGCGTAGTACCAGAATCTGAACTCAGGTACTCTGGTTTCAAAGCCCATGTTTTTTTCTATCTGTCCTTCTATCTTCTTTAAAGACAATCTCTATCTTTCTAAATGCTACCTCCAAGTTTAAAGATATCTCTTCTTCAGTTGCATGGTATCTTTTCCTTTCTCTTATACTTCATAAAATAATGTTAATCCTTTCTGAATCTAGCAGAGCCTCAAACTTACATAATGTAAAATTTAAATTAGTGACTGAATTACTGATTGACTTTAACATCCCTCTCTCAGAGCTGGATAGATCCTCTAAACAGAAATTAAAGAAAGATATTAGAGATTTAAATGAGACTTTTAGAACAACTGTGCTTGATAGATGTACATAGAATGCTACATCCCAAAGTTATAGAATATACATGCTTCTCATCATTCCATAGAACATTCTCCAAAATTGATCATATCCTGGGACACAAAACAAACCTCAGCAGGATCAAAAGAATTAAAATTCTACCTTGCATCTTTTCAGACCACAGGCACTAAAAGTGGAAATCAACTCCAACAAAAATGCTCAAGCTCACACAAAGGCATGAAAGTTAAACAACCTTATGCTGAATGACAGTTGGGTGCAGGAAGAAATAAAAAAGGAAATCATTAACTTCCTTGAGTATAACAATGAAGACACAAAACC
>CAUYON010061126.1:0-14372 GCA_963573935.1 Arctocebus calabarensis
GAGATGGGGAAAGACTGGGAGAGAAACGGAGAGAGCTTCTCTCTCCACACCAGAATTTTCTCCCTCTAACAGGTGCCTTAATGTTTTCTGTATTCTTTTCTTTCTTTTCTGTGAATAAATTCTGTCTTACAAAAAAAAAATAAATAAACTCTATATTTTCGCAAAAAAAAAAAAAAAGTCATACATCATGATCAAGTAGGTTTCATCCCAGGGATACAAAGCTGGTTTAACATATGCAAGTCCATAAACATTATCCACCATATTAACAGAAGCAAAAACAAAGATTATGTGATCCTCTCAACAGGTGCAGAAAAAACATTTAATAAAATCCAGTATCCTTTTCTAATTAGAACACTGAAGAGTATAGTCATATGTGGCACATTTCTGAAACTGATTGAAGCTATTATCTATGACAAACCCACAGCTAATATTTTACTGAAGGGAGTAAAACTGAAAACTCTTCCTCTTAGAACTGAAAGCGACAAGGTTGTCCTCTGTCACCATTACTATTCAACATAGTGCTGTAAGTGCTAGCCAATACAATTAGGCAAGACAAGGAAATAAAGGGCATCCAAATGGGAGGAGAAGCGGTCAAACTCTCCCTCTTTGCTGACGACATGATCTTATACTTAGAGAAGCCCAGAGACTCAACCACAAGACTCCTGGAAGTCATCAGAAAATACAGTAATGTCTCAGGATATAAAATCAATATCCACAAGTCAGTAGCCTTTGTATATGGCAATAACAGTCAAGATGAGAGGCTAATGAAGGACACAACTCCCTTCACCATAACTTCAAAGAAAATGAAATACTTAGGTATATACCTAACAAAGGAGGTGAAGGACCTCTATAAAGAAAATTATGAAATCCTAAGAAAAGAAACAGCAGAGGATCTTAACAAATGTAAGAACATACTATGCTCATGGCTGGGAAGAATCAACATTGTTAAAATGTCTATACTTCCCAAAGCAATCTACCTATTTCATGCCATCCCTATTAAGATACCAACATCGTACTTTCAAGATTTGGAAAAAAGGATTCTGCATTTTATATGGAACCATAAAAATCCCCACGTAGCTAAGGCCGTTCTTAGTAATAAAAACAAAGCTAGGGGCATCACCATACCAGACTTTAGGCTGTATTACAAAGCCATAGTGGTCAAGACAGCATGGTACTGATACAGAAATAGAGACATAGACATTTGGAATCAAATAGAAAACCAGGAAATGAAACTAACATCTTACAACCACCTAATCTTCGATAAACCAATCAAGACCATATTTTGGGGAAAAGACTCCCTATTCAAGAAATGGTGCTGGGAAAACTGGACATCCACATGTAAAAGACTGAAACTGGACCCTCACCTTTCTCCACTCACAAAAATTGATTCAAGTTGGATAAAGAACTTAAATTTAAGGCATGACACAATAAAAATCCTGAAAGAAAGCCTAGGAAAATATCAGCCTGGGGAAGGACTTTATGAATAAGACTGCCATGGCCATTGCAACAACAACAAAAATAAACAAATGGGACTTAATTAAACTCAAAAGCTTCTGTACAGTTAAGGAGACAACAACCAAAGCAAATAGACCACCTACCCAATGGGAAAGGATATTTGCATATTTTGAATCAGACAAAAGCTTGATATCCAGGATCTATAGAGAACTCCAGGATCCACATGAAGAAAGCCAACAATCCCATAAATCAATGGGCAAGAGACATGAATAGAACCTTCTCTAAAGAAGACAGATGAATGGCTAACAAACATATGCAAGATAGATTTTGATCCTATTCACATTCTGGTCACCTTCCTTCAACTGACCAAGGATTGCCAATAGCCCTGGTATTATTGCCATTCCACAGAAGGTGAACATTGAGTGAATGTCAGACCATGTCAGTAAATGTCAGAGCACTGGTCTATCAGTTCTCAGACTTCAGACAAACTTCCCTGCACTTGCCACCAATTGAGGGTCTTAGACATCCAACTACAATGTCTACCCATTAAATGTGCTGACAGCTGCTACCTCTCAGCTGCACTTCCCTACACCCACACTTGTGTAGCTTCCTTTTTAAATCTGGATGTTGGACTTCACATTTTTTTTTACATCATGAGATTGCACACATCAGACTTAGGCCAGATTTTACAACTTTGCCATTAATGTGCCTTTGCCATTCAGAATTAGTAGAACAGCATCAGCCCATAGCATGTGAGGGCTGAGGAGTCTCAGCTCCTCCCTTCTGCATTTTTCACCCCTTAGTTAGGGGAAAGAACACATTTCCTGATGACCAGAAAAACACAACTTTTATTTTTATTTTTGACAATGAAGGTGATGCTTTGTCCAGCCAGTTCTCTTTAGGGTCTTCTGCCATTAACTGAGCCTGATGCATATCACCAATACTGGTGGTCTCCACCCTCTCCTGAACTGCGTTTTCATAGAGAGATAATGTCTGTGTTGTAGTGAACATTTACTCTAGCATATAATTTACAAAATGAGTACACAAATGTAGTATCACAGAAACACAATTAGGGCTTGGGAACTTGCCTGTACTGTTCTCTGGACGTAAACTTCTCCATTAAAAAAAAAAAAATCAACAACAAATCCTCAAGGGGTTGAAGCTTGAGAATGATTAAGTTCTCTTTGAATCCTCATATTTCATAACACTATGATAGAATTTCTAAGGATATTTGAAGTCCATCAAGAATTTTACAGGTTATCACACAAACTCTTTAGGAGACTCTGTGGTCTCATATGGAACTCAGATTTTCTAGTTATCAGACTAGGTAAGAGAGATATCATAATTTCACAATGTCCCCTAAGAACAGAGCTGCTGAAGTGTGTAATTATGTAAACTCCACCAATGATGCTCTGATGTTTCTCACCAATTTCCAGATATGAAGACAGAAGGGGTTCTTGTGCACACATTTGAACAGGGAAAAGGTAAATAATGAAGCTGCTTATATTCACAGATGCCCTTCTTTTGAATTCACCTGAATTTAAGTTCCAGGTTACAATATTACAGATTTAAATGAAGCGCTCAGAGGTTCTAGAGAAAAGTAATAAACAGAAGCCAAAATGACAGAGGGAACCATTATCCAGTGAGTGGCCCTTGTGCATGATGCTTACAGAAGCTGATTTATCCAAAGACAGAAAAGGATGGTTTTATAAATGGTCTTGGGAATGTAAGGACTGCTGCCTGTATTTTAAAATACATGTTTAATTACATATGAAATCCTTAGTTACACATGTAATTATTAGTTGTACAGGCTATATAAACTAAAACACTAGAGGTAATACTGCAATCACCTCGGAGTAACCCTTATCCTATTCATACCATGAGCTCCTATTTGGTATTTATCCTATTTAAAAAAGACAACTATTTGAAATTGTACATGAACTTTATGGACACTTGTATATGAATTGTTATTGGCTTTTAAACTGAGTATGTAATATCACCTTACAACTTGTTTTTTCATTGAACAAGAGGACTTGCGTTTCCATCCATCTTTTTATATACATTCATATTGTTTCTGGTCTCTCACTGTAAACATGATTGCAGTGCACATTTTCATACCTGCCTCTTTATGCACATGTGGGGCACATGAGAGTTGTTCTTCAAAAGCGGTAACAGGATCTTGAATTTTCACTATCTCCCACTTAAGTGCCAAATTTTATTTGTTTTACTTTATTCTTTTTAATGATTTCAGATTAATATGAGGGTATGAATGATTAGGCTACATTGTCTGTGTTCATTAGGTAAAGTTCAAGTTATACTTGAGCCTTTCACCCAGTACTATATACACAAATATTGTGCCCATTAGGCAAGAGCTTACCAATCCCCCACAGTCCTCCCCTCTTCTTTCCACTTGAATTTAATTGTATTTATCTCTTATGTGGGCATGTAATTCTTTATCTATTGGTTTCATATTAGTATCAAGTACTAATGGATTCTTGCATTTCTATTCTTGTGATATTTAATAAGAAGAATGTTCTTTGATTCCATTCAGGTTAGTACAAAAGATATAAAGTCTCCACCTTTTTTTTTTTTTTTTTTGCAGTTTTTGGCCGGGGCTGGTTTTGAACCTGCCACCTCTGGCATATGGGGCTGGTGCCCTACTCCTTTGAGCCACAGGCACCACCCCTAAAGTCTCCATATTTTTATGGCTGAATAGTATTCCATGGTATACATATACCACAGTTTTTTAATCCATTCATGTGTTGATAGGTGCTTGGATTGATTCTACATCTTAGTGATTGTGAATTGACCTGCAATGAACATTCTAGAGCAAATGTCATTATAGTAAAATTATTTTTTTCCTTCTGGATAGAGTCCTAGTAACAAGACTGCAGGATAAAATGGGACTTTTAGCTCTTTGAGGATTCTCCATCCTTCTTTCCATAGAAGCTGTCTTAGTTTGCAATCCTTCTAGCAGTGTAAAAGTGTAAAAGTGTTTCCTTCTCTTCACATCCACACCGGCATCTGCAGATTTGGGACTTTGTGATGTGGGTTAATCTCACTGGGGTTAGGTGATAGCTAAGGATGGTTTTGATTTGCATTTAACTGATGATTAGGGACGATGAACATTTTTAAAATGTATTTGTTGGCCACTCTTCTGTAATTTTCAGAGAAGGTTCTGTTCATGTCTCTTGCCTACTTATAAATGGGATAGTTTCTTCTTTTCTTGTTGGAGAGTTTGAGTTCTCTGTAGATTCTAGTTACCAGCACTTTATCAGACTCATAGCATGCAAATATCTTCTCCCCATTCTGACAGTTGTCTGTTTGCTTTAAATGTACACTTGACTGTGCAGAAGCTTTTTCAGCTTGATCATACCCCATCCATTTGTTTTTGGTGTTGCTACACTCACCAAGGGAGTCTTTATACAATCTTTGCCCAAGTCAATATTGTTATGAGTTTTTCTCACACTTTCTTCTAGAATTTTTATCATTTCATACCTTAAATTTAAATCTTTTATCCATTGAAAGTCAATTTTTGTAAGCAGTGAGAGGCTAACCAGTTCTCCTAGCACCATTTGTTAAATAGGGATTTATTTATTTATTTGGAATTATAAGACTTAGACTTAAAAGAGAATCTGTCTTTGATAATTCTGATTCAGGTTCCATTAGTATTTTCTTTTATTTCAAATTAATATGAGGGTATAAATTTTTAGGTTACATTAATTTCAACTCTAAGGTAAGGTTCAGGGTGTATTTAGCCCTTCCCGGTGTATGCTTTTGTTGGTTTATCAAAGATCAGATGGTGATACATGACTGGGTTCATCTCCAGGTTCTATATTCTATTCCATAGATCTGTATCTTTATTTTTATGCCAGTACCATGATGCTTTGATCATTGTAGACTTGTAGTATAACCTGAAGTCTGGTAATATGATGACTCTAGATTTTTTTTTAATTTCTTAGAATTACATTAGCTATTTATGTTTTTTTTTTCTGGTTCCATATGAAATGAAGTACTGTGTTTTCATTTTTCATTATTTTGGGTATATTTTATTTTTTTATTAAATCATGAAGGGGTAGATCATGTATACATTAATGAATTTATGGGGTAAAATGTACTGTTTTCATATACAATTTGGAATGCTTACATTAGGTTAATATATCCCTCACCTCATTTACTTAATTATTGTGTTAAGACATTTATACTCTATACTTAATAGATCTGACATAGAAGTACTATTTTTTCAAATTCTTCAAAGTATGATATTGGTAATTTGATGAGAATTGCATTTAATTTGCAGATGTTTTGGGGTAGTATAGACATTTTAACAATGTTGATTCTTCCTAGCTATGAGCACGGTATGGTCTTCTATTCATTAACATCTTCTGTTATTTCTTTTCTCAGGGTTTTGTAGTTCTTGCTGTAGAAATCCTTCATTTCATTTGTTAAGTGTGTTCTCAGGAATTTTATTTTCTTTGACGCTATTATGAAGGATATTGTATCTTTGATTTGATTCTCAGCTTGACTTACTGGAGTATATGAAGGCTACTGATTTATGGACATTGATTCTTTAAAAAGTTTAACAAAATAGATATTCCTTTGGCCAGATTAACAAGAAAAAGGAAAGTAAGATTTCTAATAACCTCAATAAGGAACAAAAAAAAAAGGAAATACAACAGATAGTATAAAAGATACAAAATATCATCGCTGATTACTACAAAAAATTCTATGCCAAGAAATTTTAAAATGTGGAGGAAATTGACCAATACCTGGAATCACACCACTTCCCTAAATTTAACCAGAAAGAACTAGAAATTTTGAACAGACCAATATCAAGTACTGAAATTACAACAATACAAAATCTTTCAAGGAAGAAAAGTCCTGGACTGGACAGTTTCACATCAGAACTCTGCCAAAACTTCAAGCTCTTTATATTGTAGAACCTGTTCCAAAACACATAGATGGAAGGAATCTTCCCCAATACATTTTGTGATACAAACATCATCCTGATACCAAAACCAGGAAACAATTCAATATAAAAGGAAAACTACAGACTAATATCATTAATGAATATCAACACAAAAGTATTCAATACAATCTTAGCAACAGAATATAGCTACACATTAAAGAAATTATACATCATGATCAGGTGGGCTTTATCCCGGGGATTCAAGGTTGGTTCAGCATACATAAAACCATAAAAGTAATTCACCACATAAATAGAAGCAAAAACAAAGACCATGTGATTCTCTCAGTAAATGCAGAAAAAGGCATTCAACAAAATCAGCATCTTTTTCTGATAAGAACACTTAGAATAGGCACAGATGGAACATTTCTTAAACTGATAGAGGACATCTACAAACAACCCACAGTCAATCAATATCACACTGAATGGAGAAAAACTGAAAGAATTTCCACTTAGAACTAGAACCAGACAAGGATATCCACTATTGCCACTGCTACTCAACATAGTTATGGAAGTCTTAGCTAATGCAATCAGGCAGGAGAAGGATATCAAGGGTATTAAAATGGGGATGGAGGAGGTCAAACTCTCACTCTTTGCTGGTGATATGATGTTATACCTAGAGCACCCCAGGGACTCAACCACAATGCTCCTGGAAGTGATCAAGGAATATAGTAACATATCAGAATAGCAGTGCCAATATATATATTTTTTATTGTTGGGGATTCATTGAGGGTACAAGAAACCATATTACACTGATTGCATTTGTTGGATAAAGTCCTCTTACAATTGTGTTTTGCCCCCAAAAGGTGTGGCAGTGCCAACATGTTTTTCAGTTTTGCCAGTCTATGAGTAAAAAATGACATCTGATTGTATTCTTTCATTACCGGAGAGTTGAGTGTCTTCTCGTGTATAATTTTCTGGTATTTACTGTGAATATTATATGAGGTATAACAATTAAGTTCATGAACTCATCCTATAAAAAGTGCTATACACCTTATTGCTGAATATCACTATGGTCACCTTCAAAGGACTCCCCTTGGGAAGCTGTGCCCCGACTCCAGCACCTAGTCAACCCTTCAAAGCACTTTTGGAAGTCTTTTCCTAGAATGGCCATCAAAGCTTCATCATATGTGGTCAGACAATTAACTTTACGAACTCATCCTAGAAAAAGTGCTTTGAAGGGTGGACTAGTTGCTGGTGTCGGTGCTTAGCTTCCCAAGGGGAGTACTTCAAAGGTGACCATCGTAATATTCATCAATGAGTATGCAGCACTTTTTCTAGGATGAGTTTGTGAACTTAATTGTTATCCTTGAATAATCCTTTTTGTACTAGGATATTTGTTTTTTTCTCATTGATTTTTAGGAATTCTAAATATGCTCCCATATTTTTTATAAATATCTTCTCACAGGTTGCAAATACCCTACCCTTTTGCCCTTAATATTTTAGTGTATATTTTGTAAGAAGAAGGCTATTCTTTTATGTAATCATAGTACTGCTATTAAATTCAGGAAATTTAGCATCGATGCTATCATTTCATCTAACCTACCATCAATATTCCAATTACTTCCTTGTTTCATTTATATTCTTAATAATATTATGTATCCCTAATAGCACACTTCCCCTATGATAGAGGATCCAGGCCAGAATTATATTTTCTTACCATTTCTCTTTAGTCTCCTGTAATCTTGAATAGTGTTGTACCTTGCCATTTTTGGAAAGTTAAAGTCAATTGTTTTACAACACCTTGTTCTAGTTAGATTTGTCTTATATATCTTCTCATAATTAGATACAAGTTTGACATCCTCAGAATACAACAGTGATCCTTTGTTTTACTTCAGGTATCACACCTAGAGGTACACACTGTCCATCTGCTCTTGGTGGTATTAACTTTGACCTCTTGGTCCAGGTGTTACTGAGCAGCTCAATTACTCTTTGTCCTGTTCCTAACCTATCCTCCCTCTATACTTAGCATTAATGATTCTTGCCTAAACCAATCTTCACTATGTTGGTTACAAAATGATGATTTTCCAACATTCCTTTCACTTTTCTTAGTGAACTTTTTACTGTAAGGAAGATCCCTCCTTCTTCCTGACTTCACATTTACTCATAATTCATACAATTACTATCTATCTACTTATCTACTATTAATAATTGCTTCTTGGGCTTTGGGCTAAAATAGAAATATCTGTAGTATCACTTACTAAAATGGACTAATGACTTTCTATTTTATTTATAACTTATGTGAATTATAATCCATTGCTGTCTGTATTAGTTTTCTCTGGATGCTATAACAAATTATCACAAATGTTTTGGCTTAAAACAACATACATTTATTCTCTCACAATTCTGGAGATCAGATGTTCCAAATCAGTTTCAGTTGGCTGAAGTCAGGTGTGGCCAGGCCCCTCTCCCTCTGGAGGCTCTGGGGAGAGTCAGTTTCTCTGTCTTTTCCAGGTTCTGTGGTCCCTTCTTGCATTTTCAGAGCCAGGAGAGCAGCAGCTTACTCCAGGGGGTCACATCACCACTGCATGTGATCAAAATCTTTCTCCCTCTTATGGGGATACCTGTGATTACATTTAGGGATCAACAGTCAATCCAGGAGAATCTTCCTGTCTCAAGATCCTTAATTTAATCACTCCTTCAAAATCCCTTTTTTCCATTTAAAGCAATTCAGAGCTTCTGGCAATTAAGACTTGGATATCTTTGGAGGCCACTCTCCCTCATGAAGGGAGAGTGGCCTCCAAAGATATCCATGATTAGCAAAGTCATTAGAGTATACACAGATCATAGACAGAAAGGTGGACAGATCCTTACATGATAGGGGAGGACGTTTGTCAGACTGGGCTGCCATCATAAAGGACTACAGACATTTATTCTCACAACTCTGAAGGCTCCAAGTCCATGATCAAAGTGCTGGCAGTTTTGGATTTGGTTGAGGGCCCTCTCTCTGGCTTGTAATTGGCCGCCTCTGGCAGTGTCCTCATGTGGCCTTTCCTCTGTTTGTGTAGGGAGAGGGCAGGGGCTCTCAGGAACGCAGTCAGGTAAGACCCCACACTTACGACCTCATTCAACCTTAGTTACTTCTTATACCCAGTCACATTGGGTGTTAAGGGCTTCAATCTATGAATTTAGGGGGAGGGGATACAAACATTCAGTCGTAGCAGGGAACTGGTTGAGGAGTCTCTGTGAGGTTTCTTTGGGGCATCTGAGACTTAAGATGGAAGCCCATGGGGAGGCCATCAGAAAGGGAGGATCGTGAGCAGCCGGAATCCAAGAGTATGAGCTGGAACTCACCAGGACAGACCAGAACTCTCTCCTACCCTGATCGTATAGGCTCCTGTGGAAGCTGAGGCCCTGGGTTATGGAGACAAACATACGTACCTGGTGAAGGAGTTGGAGAAGCTGATGGAGGCTTCAGCTAGGAGAAAGTAGAGCAATGGACACCTAGCTGCCAAGATGCCCGTGTGGAGCCACAGCTCATCAATTACAGAGATGCCAGCTGCCTCCCCCATGCCCGCCTTCCCCACAGGCCTCGCCTCCAAACCTCTCAAGGATCTCCTGTGCCGCAGTCCTAGCCGGGAATATACAAGCAAGTTGATGCTGGGGAGCACAGCTCAGCCTAGCCAAGTTGATAAATCACTAAGAGACCACAGAAAGCCAAATGCCCAAGTGTGAGTGTTAAATCATTGGAAGAGGTCTCTCTGGACTTTGCTACCATGAGGAGTGACTCTCCCGGCCTTCATTCTCCTCATCGACTGAGGTTGGTAACCAACATCATAACCCTAAGTTTCACTGTTTGGAAAACACCCCAAGGTAGTATAAAAAGACAGCAGAATGTGGCAAGGTCTTAGAAAGTCCCTGAGCCCTCTCCCAGGCTGGCTCTGACAAGGCCTCCAGTCCGGGCCTCCCAGCACCATTTCCCCAACTCCCTTCCGTTCCTGTCTAGCAATCCTCCTTCCTCATTTTCTTGCTCTGTGTGACCCTGTCGTCTGTTGCTCTGACACCCTTCCCACCAATACCCTTTTTTTTTTTTTTGTCTTTTATCCTTTAATTATCTTCAATTAAACAACAACAAAAAAATCTTGGTGATGATCTGGACTCCAGGCTGACTGCCTGGGGCATAGCTACTGTCCTAGAATATGCTTGAATCCCAGCCCCACTCAAGGCATTCTCACCTCCCCTGTTCTCAGTTTATGACTGATAATATCTCCTCTGCAGATGTTAATTTTTACGTTCCAAATCAAAATTGTTATACGAGTAGTAATGAAAATCGTAGCCTCCTGCCCACTTACCAACACGATTCCCCACTTGTGACCAGTGGCTGGTTTTAATTCCATCAGCTTTCTTTTATTATGTATCTCTCTGTCTCTAAATAATATACTGTCTTTAGTTGCTCTGAAGATTTTTCATTTTTCAGGCTTGTCTACGAACATTCCAGTGTGGATAATAAGAACGGAGCTCTCGTTCATTCTCATTCTCCACCCCATCCCATCCTGGGCAAGCATTCTGTGTGGCTCCATTCTCCAATATAGTTTTATGGTAACTTAGTTCAACATTTCGTGTTTACATAATTATGAGAATGTAATTGCTACTCAGACTCTTTCCTGAAAAACTCTTCTGTCTTGCTTGAAGTTCATATTTAACTTCTTTTCTCTGAACGTCATTTTTCTGTTTATCACTAAAGCACTCCCAATTGTTTAAAATTGTCAGTATATTTATATACTTTGGGTCTCAGTATTAATCTCAACTCCCTGGAAAAAAACATCTTGGTGATAGTCTGGACTCCAGGCTGACCGCCTGGGGCATAGCCACTGTCCTGGAATATGCTTGAATCCCAGCCCCGCTCACCGCATTCTCACCTCCCTGTTCTCATTTCATGGCTGATAATATCTCCTCTGCAGATGTTAATGCTCCATCATATTAGATAACGTTGGGCTTCCTCCTTCTGCAGATAATGGTTTCCCGCAGTTTTCTTCCATTCTCCTTTGCTTTGTTTATATTCGGCTCTATATTTTCTGCTGAAATATTTCCTGGGGTGCCTCCTATACCTCATGGTTGCTTACCCATCTTTTAAATAACAATTGGCATCTTTATTAACAATCATTAATTCTTTTTAAAAAATTTTTATTAAATCATAGTTGCTTACCCGTATTTGAAAGTGGGGCAGCAAGTTGGCAAACGCCCTACCAGTTTTGCCGGGATGTCACCTCCTAACAATGCAGCTAGTTTCCTCCATGGGGCAGCCCTGTTGCTCCTATCCATAGACCATTCATCCTGGCTGGCATAAAGATTCCCTGAGATCTCCTAGCTGCCAAGCTAGTGGGCGAAGGCCAGGCTGCCCACACTGGGGAGCTGAGGGACAGAAGTTGGGGTTCTGCTTCAGTTCATCTCCCTGTTCCAAGTCTGGTCCTGTTACTCTCATCTCTGCTTCCGTCACTGCAGTGTGAACACCTTCCTTCTACTCTCTCCAAAAAGTGGACCAAGAAAGGCAGCAACAAAGGTCTAAGTCAGTTAGCCCCTCTGCATCCGCTTTGCAGCTTCTAGGATTTAGGTGCTGGTGTCTTTCAGTTTGTGGTTGTGGGTTGATGCTTTCTTTAAAAGTTCCTTTTAGTGTGTTTTTTCACAAGGGGGCAACGAGAAGGGTATGTGCTCGAGGTGGCCTCTTGACCTGGCATTGTCCAGCCATCACAGGTGCGCACACAAAACACCATCCCTGAATCCATGCTCCCTGTCCCTGGCTGTCCTTTAACAGCATCACACAATCCTGTGCAACTGTGCCCTGTGAGTATTTTGTTCTGAGCCACAGCTGAGACTCAGAATTTCCCAGCGACCCTCACCTGTCTTCCTGGGGAGCTCTGACTCCCCTTCCAGCTCACTCCTGAGTTCTCCCAGGTCTCCTGCCTGCCTCCAATGTTGCTTTCGGCAGGGCCCACCATCTCTGACTCAGAGAGGGAGGAGTCGTCAGCCAGGTGTGCCATTAGGCCATCAGCCTTCCTGCCACCACCCCTATCCACATCCTCGTCTGTCTTTGTAACAGTGAGGAACTTCTCCCTGGGTGAGTTCAACTCTGCACCTCTGGGGCCCAGCCCCTGGATCCTCCTCTCACGGACCCTTATGTCTTTTGGAGCCCCAGCTTCTCCCTCTCTGCCTACCTCTTGCCATCAGTAGGCGACAGGGGCGTCCCTTCAGTGTTCGGCCCCTGCTCATCTCACCTTTGTCTCCTTGCCCATCTTGCCTCTCCATGTGGGCCATATCCAGTTCCCTCAGTACACATATCTTCTCTTCACTCAGGGACTTTGAAAATGCTGCTCCCTTGTCTTGGACTGTCCTCTCTCCCCGACCCCCTGATCATACCTGTCCTTTAGACCTAGCTAAATATAATAAGCTTTCCTCGCCCCCCTCCAAAGCTTGGTAGGGGTCATTCCTGTGACGTCCCACATTGCCCTGGACTGTTTTCCGATCTGTCTCTTCTACTGGACTATGAGGCAGGGACCCATGAGTCCCCCACTCCCGTCACAGTGCCCGGCATGTGGCGAGTGCTGACTTCCCGTTGGACCCCTTTTCTCCACCTTCTGGGGAACGGCAGGCAGCAAGTTGCTAGTTCAACTGCTAGAATGACTCCACTGTTCCTCCTTCGACTTTGTCCACACACCGATGGCACCTACTGGGGCAGATAAGGCAGCAGAGAGGTGAAGCAGGTGGCTTGCTGCCGTACCCCCTGAACCCCAATCTGTGGATCTATTGCCCCACCTTTTATTACACTTCACCTCGTTGACTTATGTTTTCTTTCTCCACAGAGAAAGAACAGGAGCAGAGGAGAGAACAGGAGAAACCTCCACTGCCAGGGGAACTAGGTATAACATATGTCTATTTCAACTTTTGCCAAATTCTGAGCTGCATGTGTCCAGAGGTGCCTCGTGCCCTTACTCTTGTGGTCCACAGAGCAAAACTTTCCATTGGTTCTGTTGGCATCCTCTGTAAGATCCCATACCTTTCTATGTTATTTTTTGAAATTAGTACCTTAACTAATTTTATTGCTATTAGTACCTTAACTATTTTCTTGCCAACCTCAGATACTATCTTTCCCTTCAATACAGCAGATTCCACTCTGATCAATAGCATTTTCTCAGGAATAAACATTCAATAATTATCTACTAAATGAATGAACCTCACCTTATTAACAACTGGTCAGTTATGCCCACCTTGGCTTCAGCCACCTAGAAAACAAGGTCCATTTCCTATTTCCCATTATTATGTAGATAAATAAATTAATTCAGACTAGTGGCGGAATGTGAAATTATGAGAATGAACAAATCATCTGGGTAATAAGTCAGATCAAGTAATAGAATCATAACGCTTTATTTCAGTCATCTCCAAGATTACTATCACTCTCCTTATATCATTCTAGTCAAACAACTATCACTGCTTTCAAGAAAAGGCAAGATTAGATGTCCCGACACTGAATATACATTCCTACCTTGAGCGTATGCCCCTGTGTGCCCCGCATCCCCACTGGATGTGGGGATATTCTCCTCTAACTGCCTGCTTTTAAATTAATCTTAGTAATTATGAATTGGGCTGCAATAAACATTCTGGTACAGATATCTTTGTTATAATGTGATTTTTGGTCTTCTGGGTATATACCTAGTAAAGGAATTATAGGATCGAATGGCAGGTCTACTTTTAGATCTCTAAGTACTCTCCAAACATCTTTCCAAAAGGAACATGTTAGTGTGCATTCCCACCAGCAGTGTAGAATGCAGCCTTAAAGAAAAAGGGGACTTTATCTCTTTCATGTTTACATGGATAGAGCTGGAACATATTCTTCTTAGCAAAGTATCTCAAGAATGGAAGAAAAAGTATCCAATGTACTCAGCCCTACTATGAAGCTAATTTATAGGTTTCATATGAAGGCTATAACCCAACTATAGCACAAGAATATGGGGAAAGG
>CAUYON010061127.1:0-42647 GCA_963573935.1 Arctocebus calabarensis
TTTTATATGGAATCAGAAAAAACCTCGAATAGCCAAGACATTACTTAGAAATAAAAACAGAGCAGGAGGAATCACGCTACCAGACCTGAGATTGTACTATAAATTGATAGTGACCAAAACAGCATGGTACTGGCACAAAAACAGAGAGATAGATGTATGGAACAGAATAGAGAACCAAGAGTTGAACCCAGCTACTTACCACTATTTGATCTTTGACAAGCCAATTAAAAACATTCAGTGGGGAAAATATTCCCTATTTAACAAATGGTGCTGGATGAACTGGCTGGTGACCTGTAGAAGACTGAAACTGGGCCCACACCTTTCACCATTAACTAAGATAGACTCTCACTGGATCAAAGATTTAAACTTAAGACATGAAACTATAAAAATATTAGAAGAACGTGCAGGGAAAACTCTCCAGGGAATTGGCCTGGGGGAATTTTTTATGAGGAGGACTCCCCAGGTAATTGAAGCAGTATCAAAAATACACTACTGGGACTTGATCAAACTAAAAATCTTCTGCATTGCAAAGAACACAGTAAGTGTAGCAGGCAGACAGCCCTCAGAATGGGAGACAATATTTGCAGGTTATGCCTCAGACAATGGTTTAATAACCAGAATACACAAAGAACTCAAGCATATTGACAACAAAAGGGCAAGTGATCCCATCTCAGGGTGGGAAAAGGACTTGAAGAGAAACTTCTCTAAAGAAGACAGGTGCATGGCTTACAGACACATGAAAAAATGCTCACCTTCCTTAATGAGCAGAGAAATGCAAATCAATACTACTTTGAGATATCATCTAACTCCAGTAAGGTTAGCCCACATAATAAAATCCCAAAACCAGAGATGTTGGTGTGGATGTGGAGAAAGGGGAACACTTCTACACTGTTGGTGGGAATGCAAACTAATACATTCCTTTTGTAAAGATATTTGGAGAATACTTAGAGATCTAAAAATAGATCTGCCATTCGATCCTATAATTATTGGGTATATATCCTGAAGACCAAAATTCACATCACAATAGAGATATTTGTACTTGAATGTTTACTGCAACCCAATTCATAATTGCTAAGTCGTGGAAGAAGCCTAAATGTCCATCGACCCATGAATGGATTAATAAATTGTGGTCATGTATACCATGGAATACTATGCAGCCTTAAAGAAAGATGGAGACTTTACCTCTTTTGTGTTTACATGGATGGAGCTGAAACACATTTTTCTTAGCAAAGTATTTCAAAAATGGAAGAAAATATATCCAATGTACTCAGCCCTAATATGAAGCTAATTTATAGCTTTCATATGAAGGCTAAAACCCAATTATAGTGCAAGAATACAGGGAAAAGGGAAAGGGAGGGGAGGGAAGGGGAGAGGATGAGTAGAGGGAGGGCAATTAGTGGGATCACACTTACAGTGCATCTTAGCAGGTACTGGTGAAATTTGTTAAATGTAGAGTATCAATGTCTTTATATAGTGATCAAGAAAATGCCATGAAGGCTATCTCTAACAGTATGATCAAAATATTTCTGATTGTATATGAAGCACATTCTGCCCTATGATCGCACCAATGTACACAATTATGATTTAATAAAATTATTTAAAAAAAATATTGAATATATATAATTTCATTTCAAGCATAAAATAATGAATAATATTTTAATGCTTGAAATGAAATTAGTACTAGACTACAATCGTATATTATACTATTTCAATGTAGAAATATATAAGAATTATTGGTACTCTATTTTCATATTTCTATTACTTTTTCCAACATTTGTGTAGATACTAGTGACTGGCCTAAACAGGTGACCAACTAATAGATATGTAATAAATGTACTACTTTGCTAAAAAAAAAAAAAATGCGAATTACTAGTAATAGCACCATCAGAAAAGCAGAATTGTACAACTCCCATAGAGGGCAATTGTCACCGCTTAGCAAAATAACATACTCATTTATTTTTTAACTTAGAGATGCCCTTCTAAGTAACTAGCCCCAAAACACAATTACGTTTGTAAGAGCAGTTAAACTACTGTGTCAAAGAATGGAAAATTCCGTAAACCATCTCATCTGAAGTATGAGAAATTCAAATCAGTAGTTTACAATTAAATGAAAGATTTAATTTCCTCAAAATACATTCACTACTAATAACAAATAATAAACCTTATGAGAAGCTTTCTAAAAGTTGAACAAAGTTTATTTTATAATGGCTTTATTTCACAAATAGATGAGTAAAAGTTAACCTAATGAATAGTCCCCCAGTTTAGCCCTAGCCCATGAATCATGGAATACTGTTTTGCACATTAAAATTTCCACTGTCCTTAGTGAAAAGTTCAACAGGAACTTGGGCAACATTGTATGACACGGTATGTTGTAATCTTTTAATGAAGGGGAAAATATTCATTTCATTTTCCAATATCTCAGAATCATCTTCTGGATGTTGTCTCATGATAGAAAAAAAAGCAATTGAGAAGGTAAGAAGTTATACTTTTATATATTTTGCATATACTGTTCAATCACTATCAAAATAAAATTCTGAGACATACTATAATCTTATCCTTTTATTTCCTTCCAAAGAAATATAAAACTTCTAAAACACCTTTCCATATAAATGCTTGAGTTTCAAGGAGATATTAACAACTCACATTACATCTATTCAATCAGAAAGCCAAAATTTTGAGAGCTCTAAGTCAGTTTGTAAGAAAAAAGAAAGAAAAGAAAAATTTTCCTTTTTACTTTTGGTAAAGAAATACCACATACCAAGGTCAACATAATTGCAAATCTTACTTCTTTTCTGCAACATCTCCACGGCTCCCGGCATCTTTCTGTTTCCAGCCTCTTTCATCTTCCAACCCCATTCTGCAATTGCTCGTGAGTCCTTGTCAGGGTACAGCTCAGTGGTAGAGCATTTGACTGCAAACGTGTCTTTGTAAAGTCCTGCATCGTTATGTTATTTGCCTGTTCAGTAGCTCTCCTTGGCCCCCCAGTGCCTGTAAAGTCCCAAGTGTTCAGTATCTGATAATGCCCTCCACAGTCTGTCCCCAGCCACACTTTCCAAGCACATCCACTACTCAGCTTCCTTTCTGTGCACCAGGCCATTAGAAAGATCAACATCTCCCATATGAGCATTGTTGTTTTCTATTCTAAAATTTACTTTTAGAAATTTAGAAAGACCTATTTTCTGCAATCAGCTCTCTCTTTGGGATGGTCCCCATTTTAATCATAATTCAGCTCAATGTCCCCTCTTCTAAGACAATTAGCTGACCTAGCACTAAGAAGGGAGGAAGAAGTAAAAACACTGGCAATGAGAATAAACCAAGTAGCAAAGTCACGGGGAGTGGAACTTTGGAGAGAGAGAAAGATGAAAAGGATTTCAGGAACTTTTGTTGCAAGATATGCAATATAATTCCCTCCACTTCATTATCTGTCAAATGCCTCAATGTTGACATTTGTAGTATTTTTTGAATGGGGCAATTTGCAAGATTGGCAATAAGGTAAGCACAAGGTTAAAACCCAAGCTGGGGAGTTGGCTTACAATGTATTGCAGTTAATCCCAGAAACACACTATATTCATATTTGCATATCATATTTAGGGTTTAGAACATATGCAGACTCTACAAAAGTGAAATTTTAACAAACTTTACATAAGAGTTTTGCTCCCCTCATTCTCTCCTATTAATTTCATTATCTTTATAATATTTCTTTATAAAAAGAAGCTCAACAGGTATTATCAAAGAAAGACAGTACCTTAACTTCAGGAACAAACTGACATTTGTGGGCATGTTCCATCTAATATTCAACATTCTGAGAAGTCGAATCCCTTTGCAGAATTGGACCTGGACAAAATCCATTTCTTTTCAGGTGGGCTGCACTTAACACTAGCAAAGGGCATTACTTTTTCACTGCCTATGGAATAAAAAGTGAATAAAGTAAATTCCTCTGTCTCTAGTCAGAATCTAATTGAGATTAAAAGATTAAGTCTGTGAGTTATTTCTATTACTATATTAATAAATTTACATTTTATCTGCTAAAAATATTTCAAAGCACTGTGAGTTCTCTACAGAAAATTCTTCTTACTACTTATCACTAGACTCTAAAATTGCTTCTCTCTCTTCCCATAAAAATTTCATCCTCTTAGAGCCAAATAATCCCAGCTAGGTAGGGATAGCAGGATAGCAAGGTGTGGGGCTTGGGAGGTAGGTAGAAGAAACTGAATATATCAATTATATGAAATTAACTTCTATGAGCAGAAATTTTTCATTGGTAAAATTTCAGCAACAGAAGAAAGGAAGTATTTGGGTGGAATTTTTATTTCAAGAGTACTTCCAGAGTACCTAAACACAGCATAGGTACTATTCCACCTGCAGTGACGTCAACTCTGAACACGCATCTCCCTCTCTGAACAGGCCCCACTCTCAGCAGTAACTAAATTAGCCTGGTCAAACACTTAGCTGATGAAGAATGCTGACATTTAAAATAGCATACTTGCTACTTCACTCTGAAGGTTAAAAATATTGAAGCTGAAACTTGATATGAGACAATAAATCCAAGATCTTACCAGATGAAGTTGAGAATTGACATGCACCATCACATCTTAGCAAAGACTTGATCATTTACATAAGTTACAAACTTTCGACATATTGCTCATTACTGTCTTCTAAGAGTAAATGCTTTGAAGAGAATAGATATGAAAATGATTCCTTGAGCTGAATTGGCAGGGCCAATATACAGCACCAGAAACAACTAGAACAAGTGAAAAACTGGGACTGTCACAGTTGCTTCACTGGCTCTGACCATTTATTAGAAAACAAAAACAGGAAATCTTTACCTCCATTAAACAGAACAAGCAGAAGCGGGAATCTCTTAAAATCTCTTAAAATCTCTTTAAGGTATCTCTTATGACTGAGAAAAGTTAGTTCCTGGCACTTAACGATAAAGGAGATAATTTCTTGAATGAAGGCAAGCTGGATTCTTAAGAACAATGCATACAGCTAATGCAGTGACAGCAGCCATTAACTAAAATTGATCTTTGAAACTTAGCCAGTTTCAAAATGCTATTTCAGGGAACACACGGCAAAAGCACATTAATCTAAGAAACGCCTTGTCCATGACCTGTGATCCAACATCATCAGAACTACCATAGCATAGCAAGGGCCAGCACCCCATGGCCAGCAACTAACAACAGAGACATCACAGCAAAGAGATAATTAATCAATTGACAAGTCCAAATTCAAGGCCCAAATTAGTCACAGAGGTGAAAGAAAAGGCACTCCATCTACAGTCAGATGACCTCGGATGAATCCTAACATAAACACAACTACTTTCACATTCCTAACATGAAAATTATATTATTATTATCATCATCATCATCATCATTATTTTCAAAGGACTGGAGGTTAAATGAGATAATGGGAATGTAATATCTCATAAACAGGAAAGCACGATTTGCAGTTGTTAGCTACTCATAATTAACACAAGTGCTCCTACAACTAAAAGTGGGTTCTACAATCCAGTGAATAAAAATTTCATTTGAATTACGTATTAGAGCCCAAAGAATTAAAAAGTAAATCTTAAAAATCTCATATCAAAGGTGTTGGAACGTGAGATGCGGCATAATATAAAGAGTCGCTTTCTGATAAACTTTCATCACGTTAAGGCAGATATAAACTACCCAAACTTAAGAATTTCAAACATTTAAAATCATAAAATAAGAAGTTTAAACATTTATAGTCATTTTTCATTCAAAAGTGAAAGTTAGATCAATGAATAAAATTTTAATAATAATGTCTGTAATGCATCCAACAAAAATAACAAAAGAAATGAAATTTTTGTTGAGTTAAGTAAGCTTTAATAATAGTTATTATAATGTGGAGAGTGAGATTAGAAATGGCTTTTAATTTCTGTCTCTTAGGTTTTATTAATCAACTCATAATGAGGAAATTGATATTATGCTTTTCTCGGACGTTGGCTGTAGGAGTATAGTGAAATCCTGAAACTGCACTTTAAGAGGGAAATTAAGTCATGGTGCAAGACAAGACCCTCGAAAGCAAATGTACAGAAAGATTAGGGGCAGTTTCTGTGGCTCAGTGAGTAGGGCGCCGGCCCCATATACCAAGGGTGGCGGGTTCAAACCCATCCCTGGCAAACTGCAGCAGAAAAATAGCCAGGCGTTGTGGCAGGCGCCTGTAGTCCCAGTTACTTGGGAGGGTGAGACAAGAGAATGGCCTAAGCCCAGGAGCTGGAGGTTGCTGCGAGTCATGAAGCCACGGCACTCTACCAAGGGTGACAAAGTAGGACTCTGTCTCTAAAAATAAAAAAATAAAAAAATAAACTTGGGTTGTTGAGCTTAGCTTTTAAAAACAAGGAAACAATAACAATTACCTCCAAATATTTAAATAGCCATATAATCACTTACACAGTCATATGAATGATAATACACAAATATAGTCCACCAAGAAGGAGGGAAGGGGAGGGAGCAGGGAGGATGAAGAGTAAATGCAGGGAGGAGGGAGGGCATTTGGTGGGATTTCACCTAATGTGCATCATGCAAGGGTACATTTCAAAACAACTAAAAGTAAATTATAAATGCCTTACCACAAAAAATAAGTGAGGTGATGGTTACATTAATCAGTTTGATTTAGGCATTCTGCATTGTATACCAAATCATCACATTGTACCCCATAAATGTATACAGTTATGATTTAATAAAAAAAAATTAAAACATAAATTACATAATCCCCACAAAATTACTCACAGGTACTAGAAGAAGAAATAATTGCAGGCAGCTACAGGCAAACACTCTCATCTGTTTTCTAAGAATGGTGAATAATATTTAAAAAGAGGATGGGCAACTACTGAATGTCATTGAACAGATTTTAATATTAAACAGGGTGGGAAGGGAAAAGTTGCTCTGCGTTCATTCACAAAGCCCCTCATGACTCAGATTTTATAATTCTGTAACTTTTTTTTGCTTTTATAGTTCAAGGTAAAACAAATGATATAAGACTAGAATATGGCAACCATTTTATACGATTCTTGTTTGTGTTTTTTTACTAATACAGCTCTACAACTTAAAGATGAAAATATGTCAAGACCAAAGGATAAAAAAATTGCTGTAGAAAATTTTCTTCTCACTAACTAACAGTATGAGAAAGGCACGTTGTGTGTGCACAGACAAGAGGACACTTGCAGACTCTGCTGTTGTGGAGTGTCAGGCAACATCCCTATCCCTGACTGAAAAGAAATGAGTCATTTTCATGTCAGCACCGTGCTGTCTGGGTTAGTGCAGCTTGGCAGCGTAACATGAAGTAGTGTGATGTCTCCAACTTTGTTCTTTTGCCCAGGGTTGGTCTAGCTATTTTGGGCCATTTGTGGTTCCATATGAAATTAAGGGCTTTTATTTTTTTTCCTGTGTGGGGTCTGGAGTAGGAGTGAAGGGAGACCTGGGCCACACTTCCCGGGAAGTGGCCACTGGGAATTTGTGGAAAGGCTACATAGTGCTGAATGACATATCGCTGAATGGACACACTGGCCTCCTCCCACCTGCTGTCCGCTCCTGCCCAGAACATCAACCTGTCATCCCAGATCCATGAGCTGCTTGACTCTGTCTCTACAGCAAGGTGTTGCCTGGCCTCCACATTGATCCTGAGACATAATGTGACACAGGGAGGCGACATCTGGGCTATCTGGGTACAGCGCAGCCTTCTGAGCACCCCACCCCCCTATCCCAGGGTGCTGCAGAGCTGAGATGCTCTCCACCTCCTGAGGACTTATTCAAGAAGGGCCTGGGGATGAGTATGGCACCTGGTAGCAAGCCATTAGGGGTGGGTTTCCTTTGGCCCTTGGCCCTTGCTCCTGAGCCCTTGCCTGCCACAGAGGTAGGGTCTGGAGGGCCACCAAAGATGTTCTGCTGGGGTCTAGAGATGCCAAAGCACCTGAGAGGCAGCACATCTGTGGGAGAATGTGCCCAGCTGCACTGTCAGTGATCCCAGGAAGGTCTGTTGGAGCTGCTCATTGGTGCAGTGATGGCTCCCAGGAGGAGGTGTTGTGAGACCCTGTGCCAAGACCCCTCGCCCACAGCTTGCCTCACGAGGAGTGAGCCCTGTGATGGAAGCCATGGAGTCTCTTCATCTTAGCAGTGAGGAAACAGGCCCTCAGCATTCCCAAGCCCAAACTCCATGTGCCTGGAACTTTGGAGCCAGGCATTAAACCAACTCTGCCCTCCTGGCTGCCTTGTGGCCACTTCAGTGTCTTTGCGCACATCACCTCCCTGGGCATAAGCTTGGCCCTGCATCCCACCCTCCTCACATTCCTCTGCACTCAGACCCCTGCTGTGGGGCAAACTTTCTGACCAACACACCCTCCTGGCCTCTCCAGAGGCTGCCACTCCCCGCCCTTCCTCCCTGGGGTTGGAGTCCACTCTCCATCATTCCCCAGCAGCTGCTCCCACCCTTCTCTGTGGCAGCCCCCTTGGCCAGGGTATGGCCGCACCCATACCAATATGCCCTCCTGAATCCCAGGGCCCAAAGTTCCTGTCCAGCTGCACCCTCCAATTGCCACTGTCCTTCCAGTCCCCAGGGCCAGTCCCTCCAAGGATGGGAGACCCAGGGTCTTATCACAAAGTCATAGCTAGACTCCAGTTCCCTGTTGACTGATTCCCACCTCTCCCACTCCCGGACTACGCCCGCCCCTCCCTCTGCGCACCTTCCCTGACCTGCCCTGGCTTCCATCTTCCCTGCTGGATAGCTGAGCCCTCCCTGGGCCCAGCCGCCCTCCAGCTGGCTTCTCCCCACCCCTGGCTCCTCCTTCGCTGAGCCCCTCTGCAGTCCCCCAGTTCTCCCCACACTGTTACACTCTGACATGAGCTTCTCCCCTCTTTTTAGCCCCACTCTTAGATGGCTCTTTTTTTCAGTCAGGTGATGCTGGCTTTTTGTCATGATCGTGAAAGCAAATCACCCATATGCATGGAAAATACGCCAAAGATCCAAGAAAACAACAACCCCCCCCACTCCACCCCTCGCCCCAGGGCCATCCCCTAGTTCCCGTCTAGGTGCGGTGCCTTCACATCTCCCAGGGCGGGCTCTCGCCCTTGCCTGTGACGGACACCTGGAAGCTGGCTCTCACTCCTGTCACTTCTGCTTTCTCATCTTCTGGTGTCTTTCAGGAGGAGCCACGGGCATCCTGGACACTCTCCTCCTGACAAACACAAAGGCACGTGCATCAAGGTGGGCCGTACACATTTGCTCAATTGATGTTGGAGTCGTCCAGCCTGCCCGGCATGGAGCTGCCAAGGAGAGGCTGAGCTGGACGGGGACCCTGGCTCCCGGATGCCAGCCCAGGGCTCTCCCCTGCCTCCCACACAGGTGGCCCTACGTGGTGGGTGCCAGAATCTGCAGGGGCTGCCCTGGATGCCAGGGGACAGGGGCTAGAAGCCCACTGATGGCCGTGCTCTCTCCTCTGCCCACAGGCTGTGGACAACCGGACACCCACCAGCCTCCCACTCTGAGGACCATCCCTGAGCAAGGGATCCTGCAGATGGGCTTCCCGGTCATCACCATGGACACCAAGACAAGGAACATCTCACAGCAGCACTTCCTCCTTGACCCCAAGTCCAATGCTACCCTCCCCTCAGATTTCAAGTGAGCAGAAGGGGGGACTGAGGCTTGATCAGGGTGGTGGGTGCTGTCCGCCTCCTGACTCCTGTAGGACCTGGCCTGCTGTGATCCTGACCCCTCCTGAGCCGGGAGACTGGGGCACTTGGTGCTGGTAGCATCATCTGACAGTGAGTGGGGAGCTGCAGAGTCCGGTGTGCGTAGGCTGCATTTCCTAATTACAGCTACAGGTAACGAGGCTGAGATTTGTGTTTCAATGGCCATCTGCTGAAACCCTGTGTTTATTTTCTGAAATTGGCTCTAACTGTTGTGTGAAAGAAAGAGATATGATTAACAACTACTTCCAAAAGTGGCACAAGTTTTGCCCAAACGACAGAAATACTTCACATTATATGCAAACTCATGTTGGCATTATCTGAGTAAGCATGTCTGTTTGGGCATAAGAAACCTCCACCAAACTCAAAACAGCAGGAAAGAAGAAATACACACATACTAAACTTAAAAAGAAAAAATAAATCCTTATCCAACATGGGAAGTTATAAATGTCAGCTATTGCCTAAATTAAATTAAGGGAGAAAAGTTTACTGGGCATGTCCTATAAATAGATAAATAAAATACAATTGGTTTTGGAAACTTTGCCTCAACTTTACCACAAAATGAAATGATTTTTACTGACTATAAGGGACTTTTCAATAAATGACAGAAAAATATTGCACTCAAAAAGAGAAAGCAAAGCATTTTAAAAATAATTCATTGTAGAAAAATGAAAATTTTAGAGAATGCCTATGTCATGACCTCAATAAAATTTAATTAGATAAAAATGCTAGGAAATAAAAGATGAAGAAAGATCAAAAGACAAAATGAGATGAGTTTAGGGCTTTTTTGATATGTCAATTGTAGTAGAAATGTTCCAAATACTTCAGTAAAATATCGCAAAGAAAGATGAAGAAGTTATATCTTTATTAGGCTAAGTAAAGATTAGAATTAACATTCTAAAAATAAGTCTATAATATAAAAAATAAACTTGAGAAATCATCTCAAAATACTGAGGTTAAAAAATGATGGAAAATAATAATAGTTGGTTTCTATTTTCACCTATAGATAAACAAACTACAACAGAGTAGGGATGAGGGTGAAATAAAATGTACCAAATTCTGAAATCTGCCCTCAACATTTTCAAAAAATAAATATTTCAGATTGTATATAAAACCAACATATTGTACTGTGTGATTACATTTATGTACACAACCATGATATAATAAAAAAAGAATTAAAAAAATTAAAATGTTCACTTATTGTATTAAAAAGTCTAAAGCAATGATGGTAAACTCACATGCCTCTAGAAGTTATTCAAGAATACAAATCTGTGAATCATCATAGATGGAAACAATCAAGACTTTGAGGACAGTGGCAAACACAACACATACTCTTGCTCTAAAGGCCTGCAAAAAACAAAATTTAAAACTACTATGTCAGTGAAGAAGCATGCATATTTGCTACATTGGGCTTCCTGTCTGCCTGTTTGTAACCCCCGGCCCCAAAATGAACTTCTATTATTTTCAATCCTCTCTTTCTTGTTCATGTATATGTATACATACACACAGACACACGTCTATAAAACCACATATATGTGTGTGTTCGTAAATATTCTCAAATTGTGTGAAATAATTGCTTTCAAAAAAGTCCACATGTATAATAAAGCTCCTAAAATATGTTTTGAACACAAAGGCATGTGATGCAAGATGATGGCAGGATGTGGAACCTGCAATGGTGGGTGGCACTGGGCAGAGAACTGAGCTTCCTGGAAAGCTCTTCGTAACGGGACTTTAGTTTTTAAATCATAGAAGTAAAGTGTGAAAAGATGTGTGGAACCTAATCAAATAGAGCCTCAAAATGTATCAGTTGTGGTTTGACAAAAAATGAGGAATGTGAAAAGAATTATGAAACACTTTGAATCTAAACAATTAGCTGTGTCCAATTAGGTGCGAAAATGAAAGGATGAGAATTGCAGGCCAAAATATATAGGAAAAATAAATAACA
The DNA here is from genome assembly GCA_963573935.1 of Arctocebus calabarensis. Lineage (NCBI taxonomy): Eukaryota > Metazoa > Chordata > Mammalia > Primates > Lorisidae > Arctocebus > Arctocebus calabarensis. The sequence continues at coordinate 11,650 of CAUYON010061127.1, forward strand.
GTGTGCTGAACATTGAATGCAATGCTGGTTCCAAAACCACTTACTTGAAGTGAATGGACTTTAAATCCCCGGTGGCACAGAGACTAACAGGCTCAGTGACCCTTGATCTCTAACACTTTGACCTATTGACCATGACATTTAAAGGTAAGATTGTGACAGGAGCCAGGTGTGGTGGTTCCTGTCAGGAGCCAGGTGTGTGGTTTATAGGTGTATGCCTATAAAACTAGTATTTTTTGGAGGCTGAGCCAAAAGAACTAGTTGAAGGCAGGAATTTGAAACCAGGCTGGACAAAATAGCCAGACCTCATCTCTACAAATTCTTTTTTTTAATTAGCTGGGTGTGATGGCATATGCCTGCAACCTCAGCTACTTGGAAAACTGAGGCAGCAGGATTAAATGAGCTCAGGTATTAGAGGCTACAGTGAGCAATGACTGTGCCACTGTGCCCCAGCATGGGTAACAAAGTGAAACCCTGTCTCTAAGAAAAACAGAACAAAAAGAAAAAAAAAAAAAGATTTTGACAGACAGACTAGAAGAAATTTTTATACCAAATTCTCCAGTGGATCTTAAAATATAAGCCATCTAAGGTGGTGATTAAAAGGGAAACATGATTTATGTTAGGTACCTTTTCTGGGCAGGATCAACCTCAGAATTCTGATAGGAAAATTTAAACTCGAGTAGTACTCTGGCCCCTCATCTTTCCTCAACCCCCTCAGATATCATAGTTACTGTCACTCCTCACCATGATAGGCTGGGGCAGGATCAGACCTGTGTTGCTATACCATGAGTCTAATCAGACCACAGCGAGGGCCTGACACTTACACATGCTAACTGAAATCTTTGAAAAATGATAGCCTGAGTGAGGTGACAAGCCCCCCTCCAAAATGTGAGCTCCCTATCTCATACTTTAGACTCCATTAATCAAAACTGACCCTATCTGGAAATCACGAAATCTGCTAAACAAATCTACCAAAATAAATAAAGATATATGGTCATCTTGTTGAGCTTGATGAAGTCCTTCTACCTATCCAAGAAGTAGAGCAGAAATAAAGAAGGTGGCATGTTCATAATTCCTTCCACAAAAGTGAACTCATTAATCAATGTCAACAGAGCTCAGTTTCAAATAAATAAAATCTGAAATTTTGACAACTACAGATGGCGACTGTTGTGTTGGAAAGACTGAAACAACCATTTGTCATTAGCCAAGAAGTGATTCTTAAAGCTGAGAAAAATATAAAACAATAATATAACTCTGTATAAATCCATAATCTAGAATCCAAGGTATGGGGTCTGGTAGATGCTTATAGGATTCAAGTTCAGCTGCATCTTCAACCTTTAGTAACTGCTACATCCCCAACCAGAGCTAAATTTCCTTGACTTAGCATGGCTCTGTCTCATTTCTGTTTTTTCTGGAACCATAAATCATTGAGCCAAGGCCAGAGCCACTGGACCTACAGCTGCCAAACCTAAAATTAGCCTGAGGAAGAAATATCCATAACCCTCAGAGCTGAAAAGGCCAAGTCCATCAGGAGTCCCATAGAAAAAACTCAAGATGGAGACCCAGCGGGAAAAGGATATTATAAAAGCCGGAATAGAAGTTCCCAGAAGATGAGGTCTGGCTCATCGTATCAGGAGCTATAGATGAGATTTATTGACAAGGAAGTTGCCAGACCTAGATGTCTCTCCTCTTGGGCACTGGAGGACATGGCTTCACCTAGGACCATTCTTTCTCAATATCCACTTCTGTTTATTTGGAAGACTCTTCTGTTTAAAAATGGGCAAATACGTACACAACAAGGGTTTAAATGATTATACAGCATGTTAGAATTCCGATCACTGGCAATAAATTAGGAATGCCCTGTGAAAGGCAATGGGCAGAGTGACTGGACAAGGCATGGAGGCCTTTTGGGGGAGTCATGCTCTGATTTCGTGATCAGGGGACTGGTTTTGTGTGTATATGTACTTTGTGAAGATTGATTATATTGCCACAACTAGGTATACATTTTTTGCCATCATGTTATATTTCAATGAAATTTGCATTTAAAAAGTCAACAGGCAGGTACAAAATTGCAATTCATTCCTCACTGGAATAATTTTGGTGGATCAAGTGCATTCCTATTCATTAACTTCTATTAGCATTTGTTTAATATGCTTGACATATATCTCCCAATGCTTAAGTCTTTCCCTATCTCTAATGGTTTCAAATTAACATCAGGCTGCAAAATGTGGAAAATTACTCTTGATTTCATACACAAGTATATTATGTCTCTAAAGGCCAAATATTACAAAGCATTACACAAAAAATAAACAATATATCATGTTGATTGAGATTTGGGTCTCCGAAGACAGACCCTCCGGGTTACCTTTCTCACTACTGTGCTATGTGAGTTTGAACAAGTTCTTTATTCTCTTCACAATTTTTTATCTGCAAAGTAGCAATAATATAATAGTGTTACTTCCTATGGTAAGGTTGTGAGGATTAAATTCTTTAATTCATTAAATAAGCACCAGCTCCCTTCACTGTTATCAATATAATTAGCCTAAACAGTGGGTTAGTGAGTTTTATGCATATATGAATTACAACATATACATATGGGTTATTTTTTTTTATTTTCTATGACAGGGGTTAAATAACTGTAACTTCAAAAAGCTATAGTTTATTTTTCTTTCATATAACAGTACAGAGATAGGCAAGGTTGGTAGAACTTAGTCCTACTCACCTCAGGACGTAGATTCCATGTGGGAGGCTTAGTCAGCTGCTCCTAACTTTTGCCACATCTCAGCAGACAAGAAAGTGGCCAAGAGGAATATCCAACATTTAACAATTAAAGTTCAAGTACCTGTCACTTCTGTTCATATCTTGTTGGTCAGTACTTAATTGAATGACCACATCTACCTACAAGGGAGGGTGGAAAATGTTTTCTTCAGTTGGGCAGCCATGTGAGGCTAAACCTCTAGTGTTATGGGAAAAGTGGAGATGATATTGATAAACAACCAGAAGTCTGCCATAACTCCTGACATAGTATTTCTGCTGTGCAGTCCTCATAAGATCTTGATACCGGCTGTACCCTATTAATGTATATCCTTTCCCTTCTAAGAGTTCCTTAAAATGGTGGTAAATGAATTAAACAGCCATTGATCCAAAATAGTGGACTGTAATAACAAATTTAAAATAATGAAGAAAAATACCTTTTTTCATTATAAAAGAGCTATCAGAGGACAGAATCTTTCAATACATTTCTAGGCTATCTCATAGTTGATGGAGAGGAGTAGAGGAATGTTAAAGTTCGTGACAAGGATACCACCAAGGAATATGCTAATCCACCTTCTCGAAAGAAGGGTGAGTATTTAATTGGAAACATTCTGCATTATGAAAGATGCAAGTGTGAGAAATGTGACTGATAACAGAAAATACCTGAAGAACTTAGTAAGTAAAAATCAAACCCATTTCCAAACCTCATCAGGAGAAAGTCCAGAAACCACATATCTGACCACCAGCAAAGTAACGGAAAAATCTTTTCCAAATAAATTAAACAATCTCAGTAAAAATGACTCTGCATTCTAATAATCAAGATTATCATTTCACCTATCACAAAACAAAACAAAGCCTGCAAGTGAATAAGTCTTGCCTCTCTGCCTGGAGTGCTACTGGCCGCAACCACCACTTTAAGAAAAACATTGAAAACAAGAAAGCAAGATAAACAAATAAGTACCAGTGGGGAAAAACAAAGGCAAGATAACTCAGGGAATAAATCAGAACTTCCAAAATTATAATAATATCTGTGATGGTTAATTTTATGTATCAACTTGGCTGAGCTAGGAGATGCCCCGAGAGCTAGTAAAACATTATTTCTGGGTGTGTTTGTGTTTCTAGAAGAGAATGACATGTGAATCAGGAGACTGAGTAAAGATGATCACCTGTAAGAGTAGAGGCAGACATCATCTAATACACTCAGGGCTTGAGCAAAGAAAAGGTAGAAAAAGGACAATTTTGATCTCTTCTTGAGCTGGGACATCCATCTTTACCGCTTTGAGGTATCACTGCTCCTGGTTCTTGGGACTTCTGACTCAGACCAGGACTTCCCAGTTCTTGGGCCCTAAGATTTAGACTGGGACTTACACCATGAGCTCTGTGGGTTCTAAAAATGTCACGTGTGGTCAAGAATTACACCACCAGCTTTTCTAGGTCTCCAGCATACAGAGAGAAAATCATGGGTCCCTGAGCCTCTTTAATTGCATGAGCCAATCCCTCATAATAAATCTCTTTCTGCATATCTATATCTATCTATCCATATATGGACCATATTTTGCCATCTATAATGCACTTCCATGTATAATGCATGCCCAGAATTTGGGGCCCAAATTTTCAGGAAAATGCCCTTCGTGAAAGCATCTGGCAGTCAGCTGGAAAAGACATCTAAGGAGGGCTGGCACTCCTCTGGTAAACATGCAGAGTGCACACCCATACACATACGCACAGTTGCCACTTGTGGGAAGCCTGCTCCTTCCCTCTCTCCTAGGAGCCCTTCTGTCCCCACCACATTGAGGGTTTGCTGAGATGACCACACATGTGGCCAGAAGGCAAGAGATTCTGAGCACACTTGGCCCAGGGCAGCCAAGCAGGTCTCCTTTGCCTTGCCCTACTCAGCCCTGCCACCACCCCCTGCCCTTATTATGCGCTCAGCAGAGGCAGCTCCAATTTATTCCCACCAGACCCTGGATCTTCCTGAACTAGAACTCAGCAGGTACAGGCAGAAGGGTGTGGTGGCCCCAGAAGGCCTCCTGGGCTCCTCCACTCCTAAGCCCTACTACCCATGTATAATGTGCATCCTATTTTTCCCTCAAAAATTGTGGGGAGGGGGGAGAAGTGTGCATTATACATGACAAAATACAGTATATATAGATAGATAGATATCCACAGCCTATTGGTGTGTCTTTCTGGAGAGACTTGACTAATCTATTGAAGCTGCTATAATAAGTACCTAAAAATGGGGATGTGGCTGTGGAGCTGAGTAATAGATATAGACTTTTGAGGTACATTCTAGAAAAATTCTACAATGCTATTCAGAGTTGGAAAAGCACAAACTTTTTCCACTGATTTCATATCACAGCAATCAACACAGAAGACTTCTATGGCCAAATGTGTGGGAATTATCCCCTACCAATAAGCAGGTAATCAGTTCTTCAGTAGACATCAGCTAAATCTTCTCCAATTAAATTCTGACACTAACTGCCTAAAGATAGCATCATATTCTGCAGATTGAGGGTTCAGTTCCACAAGAATGCCTCTAATTTCCAGTGCAAACTGTAAGCCCTGGGTTATTTTACTTATGGTTCTGATCAACCAGCTATAAATCTGGGTTCCCATGACTCCCTCCTTGGGTTTTATTAATTTGCTAGAGTATCTCACAGAACTCAGGGAAACACATATGTTTACTGATTTATACTAATGTTATTGAAAAGGATATAGATGAAGAGGTTCAGGGGAAAGAGGTGCAGGGCTTCCATGGCCTCTCTGAACACCCCACCCTCCAGGAACGTCCACATGTTTAGCTATGTGGAAGCTCTCCACACCTCATTCTACTGGGCCCTTTATGGAGACTTCATTGAGTGAATAGCCATGACTGAAGCATGGAAAACTGTGTAGACACGTGCTTGGACAAAAAAGTGTATGACCTAAAACTAATAGACTGAGATGGGAACCCAGCATGGTCTGTCTACTCAGACCCTTCCTGACTCACTGTGTCCCATTTCTTCCTCCATGGCATGAGGCAGAACTTTCCAAAATGAGGTTTGTAATGACCTACAATCAAACTAGGTAGGTCAGAGAACTTCTTTATGGTCAGCTCCAAGATAAAAGGTGGGGGAAGATTACATTTTTAGCTTATCCCTTGGGAAGAAATAACAAAGAATATGAGAAATAATCATCTTTACAAATGCACATCATCTAATCCACTAAGGGCTCGAACAGAAGAAAAATGAGTCAAGAACCATCACGAAAACATGAAAACCTACATGTAAATGTAAATAAATAACATGGCATCACAGATGTATGTAGATCTTTAAAGGCAATTCTGGAAAGGGATCAGAAATAAAGGACAGCCTTATAGAAGGTCTCAACCTTTTAGAGAATACATAAATTATCCTAAGAAGAAAGTTGGTAGAAATACGGATAATAAAGGCTATTTGGATGAAATCTCAGATGTAAATGAGCACATTATTTTTGGACAATGCAGAAAAGGTAATCCTAATTCTAAAGTGGGAAAGAATTTGGCTGACTTTTCTTCATTTTCTACTATTTTGTGAAAAGTAGAACTTGTGAGCAAAGAAATTGAATACTTAGCTGACGTTGCTTTTTTAAATTATTTCAGGTTAATATGAAGGTACAAACTATTAGGTTACAATGTTTGCACTCGTTAGGTAAAGTCTCTGTGGAAGTTGTGTCCCACTCCTAGGAGATGTGCCATATACCCTTACATTGTGCTCATTAGTGAGAGCTCACAAATACCCCTCTCCCCCTCTTCTAACTTACATCGTTTATATTAACCTGTATGGGTTAATAGAAACACATTCTTCTTAGTAAAGTATTATAAGAGTGGATAGGCAAGTATCCAATGTACTCAATACTAATATGAAGCCAGTAGATGGACTAATATACTTCCACATAAGATAAAAACTCAATAGCTGACACTATTTCTAAACAATGTGTTGAAGGTATGGGTTGGCCCCCTTCTATCTAGTAAAATACAAGAAGGGAGAAATGATGTAAAGGTAGAAGTAATTGTTAAGCAAAAAAGAAAGCAGATCCTAAAATTTGCAAAAATTTTCACTCTATCCATATTTCAGAATATAAAAAGGCATATTTAGAAGAGAACACTCAGGGCATGTCCTAGAGTCCCTTTGGTAAGGAGATTAGTGTGGGTATGCATCACAGACATAATCATCCATTACAGCTAGATGCCAGGTGGAACTGAAAGGGAATAAGATGGACAGGAATGAAAGAAGGCTGTCATATTTCTCAGATTTTACAAGATAGAACCACAGAACTATTTGGCTAAGAACATGTACCATTCTTCAAAAAGAGGGAGAATGAGTCCAAAATGACTCAGGACCATTTGGGTTGCCTTCTCATTTTCAGAACAGAAGACCATTGCCTTACTTTAAATGGGCCAGATGGCTTCTGACTATAGCCATGGGGGCAGGGCCACCCAGAGATATCTGGATGGGACTGCACATAATGTGAACCTGGGGCCTTCCAGTGGAGATCTGGGGGTGCAACCTCTGCCAGGTAGAGAAAGAGGGGGCATGACTTCCACCACAGGATATCTGGAACACTCCCCTAGTGGGGACAGAAGTCAAGATCTTTGCCCCAGTAGATCTGGAGGGCAAAAAGAGTCTCAAGACTTAAGAATCTCAAGCCAAGAGTCTCAAGCCAAAAATCTCAAGACTTAAGAACCCCAGTAGTTTTCCTTACAGTTTAAACTTAGGATCTTCTAACCCTTTTCCCCTTTTTCTGTGTGTGTGTGTGTGTGTCTATCTTATGCCTGTCTCATCACATATTTTGGAAGCACATACTTTGTTTGGCCTTGTAAATCAATCACAGCCGGAGAAGAATTGCCTCATAATCACTCATAACTTGAGCCTTTCTCATATGTGATTTAGATGTTATTTAGATGAAACATTGGATTTAGACCTTGGAGTTGATTCTAAAATAAGTTAAGACTTTGAGGGGGGCTATTAAGATGTAATCAATTTATTTTGCATGTGGGAAAAACATAAATTTGAGAGGGCCAGAGGTAGAAAACTATGGACTAAATTTGTCTTTCCACAATTCATTTATTGACATCCTAACACTCAATATGATAGAAGCGGAGCCTTGGGAGGTCATTAGGTCATAAGGGTGAGCCCTCATGAATGAGATTAGTTCCCTTACAAAGAGACTCCAGAGAGCTGTGTGAGGACACAGATGTACCATCTATAAAACAGGAAGTGGATTCCCATCTGAGACACCAGATCTGCTGGTGCCTTGATCTTGAACTTCTCAGCCTCCAGAAACATGAGAAGTAAATTTTCATTATTCATAAGCCACCCAGCATATAGTATTCTGTTATAATAGGCCAAAAGGACTAAGACAATATCTCAGGAGGAAAAAAAAACACTTCATTCATAAAATAAGAGAAGGATGTTATAAAATGGGGAAAACATAAAATGAGAAAAAAACTCTTCTCCAAAATATATGATTACTGCAAGAGGTTCATGGACCTCTCTTTTCTAATCACCCACTGCTCACTAAGAATGGGATAAAACCTGAAATATCATTATCAATAGTGGTCATAAGCCACTTTTACTGCTCCATCTCAGTCAAATGGGGTAAAGGCAACATTCCATATTAAAGGAATTTTTTATTGTTATGACAATAAGAAAACCAGTTAAGCATGTTGCCTGACTACCTTTACCTTGAGAAAGAGACTGAAAAAAAGTCGTGGACAAGTTTGTTAGACAGCAAAGGGTAAGATCATGAATCTGGATTGTAAATTTGTAAGCTTATACCAAATCAGCAAGATCTGGAACTAGGGGATAATAAACAAAATAATATTGAACATATACTCTACCTCTGTTGGACCCATGGAAGAACCCCAACTGGACACAGGGGAACTTATTCTTTGGGAGCTTTGTAAATGGGCTTGAGTTCTGAATGATGTGGTGTCTTACTGCCATAATTGTATTCTGTTGTCCTTATACTACTTGAGAGGGTCAAACCCACCAGGAAAATCAGGACAGATAAAAGGAAAAGGTTCTAGCTGCCTTTACAATGCATTTACACTTATAATGTGCACTACATAGCTCATGAATCACTAGTGTGCTTAAACTAATGCAGTCTTGTGCTTTCCCAGAAAATAGTCAATGTTAAATTCGGGCTTTTCATCTATTCTGAGCTCAGAGATAATATTGTGAGTGTTAACAGTATTATTTTTTTGAATGATTAAGTTGCTAACCCATAATGATTTTGAATGGTTTCTATGCTACAGTTAAATATAGTTCTATTTTACAAATTATATTTTCAAATGAGAATTTCTCCCCAGTTTCTTAAGTTATATAAAGTAGTTAAATAATTCAACTCTTTTGGCAGGAAGTTAAATAGTCCCACTTCTTTATGTGGGATGTAATTATAGTTAAAATAATAATTAAATTAAAAGAGCCAAATGCTGAACTTCTCATAGGTGGTCTTTTTAATTTGCCTATTTAATTGGTTCATTTTAACTGCTATCCTCTCAGCTGTTACAAAATTGCACATGCAGTTTTACCTTAAACATAATGCTTTCAAAATAAATCAGACTGGGGGCCAGAAAGAGTGGCACATGCCTATAATCCTGGCAGCCTGGGAGGCCAAGGTAGGATTGTTTGACATATGGAGTTTGAGACCAACCAAATCAAAAGTGAGACCCGATCTCTACAAAAAATAGAAAAATCAGTCCAGAGTGGTGGCACAGACCCTTAGTCCCAACTACTTGGGAAGTTGAGGTAGGAGGATCATCTGAACTCAGGAGTATGTGTTTGCTGTGAGCTGTGATGACATCACTGCAATTTAGCTTAGGCAACAGAGCAAGATGCTATCTCAAAAATAAATAAAATAAACTAAAATAAAATATCAGATTGAAATGACCAAAGGGATATAATGGGTTAATAGTGGCCTCGGTGGGAATGCAAACTAGTACATTCCTTTTGGAAATACATATGGATATTTATTCTTCCAGGCTCCTACACCAACTTATTTGTCCACTGTTAAAAAATACTTTTTTGCATTCCTATTTGGGTACATAATATATTCCCTTAGGAGAACAAATATTTTTTAGAAGAGGAAACCCTGCCCTGTTTATCTCTAACAAGACCTAATAGAGGTTATTCCACTTGGTAGAGAAGTTCTATAGTTCACTGATGTCCTCCTGAGAAGGCACTACCAGGCACTTACATCAGCAACACTGTACCAACAGTTTACAAGTTTCACAGCTTCAGTATATCACCATCTCACAGCCGTGCTCACATCCCCTTGGGGCAGCAACTTTCTGAGTGGTATTTTTTATCACCATTGTATGTTTTTGTATGCTACTGTGAGAAAGTCGAAGCTTGAATTACAGCAACCAGCAAACATGAAATTTCTTGCTAAACTTGGTAGGAAAGTGACACTTTCTTTCTACTGATGAAGAGTGGTCAGGGCAGCCAGTAAGGAGCAGAACTCATGAAAGGATTTCAGAAATTCTTCGAATTATGTGTTACTATCATTGGCTGCCTGTGAGAATCATCACAAACCAAGTAAACACTGATAAAGAAATACTCAGGGAAATCTTAAAAGAAAATCTCAGCATGAGAAAGAAGTGTGCAAAAATAGTCCCAAAGGAGCCCATGGATGAACGCTATCTTTGAGAGAGTTTTTAGCCAGTAAACAAATAACTGTGTTAGAACACCCTCCATGTTCACCTGACCTGGCCTCCAAGGACTTTTTACTGTACCCTGAAAAAGAGAACATATTGAAAGGAAAACATTTTGATGACATTCAGGACATCAAGGGTAACACAACAGCAGCTCTGATGGTCATTCCAGAAAAAGTGTTCCAAAATTGTTTTGAAAAGTGGACCAGCTACGGGCATCAGGGCATAGCTGCCCAAGGGGAGGACTTTGAAGATGATCATGGTGATATTTAGCAATGAGGCACATGGCACTTTTTCTGGGATGAGTTCACAAATTTAATTGTCAGACAGTATATGTTATATGTATATTCTCTAATAGGACCAATAGCCAGATTTTAAAAAAATAAGTCAAAGCTTTGAACAGTTATTTTCAAAAGAAGATATAGGAATAACCTGAAAGCACATATTCAATATCGGAGAAATACAAATAAAACAATAGTGATATCTGATACACATGTAATTGCTTAAATTACCCTCCTGAGTGTTAAAAAGAGCCTGGAGCATCCCAAACTCTCCTGTGTTGCTAGTAGGAATGTAAAATGTTAAAACTGCCTTGGAAAACAGTTTAGCAAGTTCTTACAAAGATGTGTGTTGATATATTTACCTTACTCTTAGAGAAATGAAAAACGTTGTCTGCACAAGTACTTGTAAATCAATGTTTATAGCACACATGGAGACAATAATCAAAAGTCTGCGAACAGTCCAAATATCCCTTCAGAAGCGAACAGATGGCAGATTGTGGATATTATTCTTCACATGGAATACTAGTCAACAATAAAAAAGGAACTGTTACATGAATGTATCATGTACAGGAATGAATTTCAAAAACATCTTGCCCAGATAAAGAAACCAGACATAAAAAAATCAAATACTATATTATTCTATTATCTGACCTTCCAGAGTAGGCAACACTATTCTGTAGTCATACAAATCAAATCCATGGTTGCTGGGGTACAGGATGAAGAACTAATTGCAAACACACACAAAGAAACTAGTTGGTGACAGAAATCTTCCATGCCTTAATGTAGAAGGCGGTTACACAGACAGTTCAGTTGAACTGAACACTTAACAGGGATATATTTGATTTTGTACATCATTATATATTGCATTTGTTTGTATAGAAGTTACGTTGAATTGCATTAACAAGTAACTCTTTGTGAAGATAATCTTCTTATGTAAATAAAGACATTAAAATTAAAGAATATTTTCTAAGTTTACTTTTTTTTTATTAGGGAGTAAATTAAATGCAAAACTGGAGTCAAAGTCGCAGCCTTGTCTTTTACTAGATGATAGAGGACTCAGGTCAAGGTACCTCACCTTCCTAAGCTTCTGCTTTCTCATTAGTTAGATGTGGATCACCCCTTATTGAATTATTATACAGGTGCACAGAGATAATGACCACAATGCCATTGAACAAATAATTTACATATAGCAAGTTCTCATTATCACAAACAATTCAGTTTACATACAGCAAGTTCTCATTTCATCACACATAATTATAAAAGAAACTTATTCATAAATGAGTATATATGTAAAGTGTATCTATCAAACCAAAGGAGTACAAGGTATACTGGCTTGAACTCATAATGATGGAAACAACTGGAAGTTTAAGCAATAGCTCAAAGTTTTAATGCCACTTATTTACCCCCTCTGAAATTACAGTCAATGCAGGAGTAGTCCGGACTTTGACTTTTGAACCTATGACAAAAGAAAAAGCTCATGAGGGTGGGCACATCCAGCAGAGGGTCTCTCTGGTGCTAACCAGAATGTCCACAGCCTTAATAGCTGCAAGGACTCCCTCGGCTCATTTTCAGATCATTGTATTAATATTGCTGGCTGAGATGTCAACCAGATTAACAGCCTGAAAAAACATTGTCAAAGGCAATGTTCCTCAGCCATGGGAATCTATAAGCCCCCAGGGTCTTCAGGACTTCTGCCAATTACCTAAAACTCTAAGCAAAACTGGGTGCAAACGTGTTTATAAACATATTTTTAGGAAGGGGTTATCAGACTTTCAGAAGAGGTCAGTGAGCAGCGCCTGTGGCTCAGTGAGTAGGGTGCTGGCCTCGTACACAGGAGGTGGCAGGTTCAAACCCAGCCCCAGCCAAAAACTGCAGAAGAGCTCAAAAACCCAGCAAAGACAACATGAAGCATAAGGTTTGAGAGATAAACATATCATTAATCCAGTATTTCCCCCAGAAAATATCCAGTAACACATATCAAATACAATTTTTATTTTCACATTAAGAAATCAGAATTTTATTTGCTACAGGAAAGTGTTTTGGAATAGCGTTGATGTTTGTGTCACCAGAGTAATCCATGTGATTCTATGAAGGGTAGCTCTAGGTCAGTAGTTCTCAACCTGAAGGTCGTGACCCACAGGAACTGTATTAAAGGGTCACAGCATTAGAAAGGTTGGAACTACTGCTCTAGAGAAAAAGAATTGCATACAACAAGCTGTTGAGAAAGGTATTATACTTTTAGACTTTTAAAATTAATTTTTAATTAAAATCATAACTGTATACATTTACGGGGTGCAATGTGATGATCTGCTGTACAATGTGGAATGCTTAAACAGATTAACATGGGTATCACCTCACTTACTTAAGAATTTACTCTTAGTTATTTTAAAATATACCCTTGCATTGTGCACATCAGGTGAGATCCCACAAAATGCTCTCCCTCCTCCCAGCAAACGTTATCCCACGTCTCTTATTTTTTCTGTGGTTCCCCTGGCTCATAGCCAATATCGTCTAAGCATGACTGGGTAAGGGGAAAACCAGCAAAGTCAGGATATATTGGAAATCCTGGCATGAGATGCCATTTTTTTGTTGTTATTAATATTATTATGTTATTTCAATTTTTTTTTTAGGTTCTGAAGGGCAAAATCTATTTTTGAAATACACTGGAAGAAAAACAGAAATGTAGTATTCTACCAATTTGTGGATTCCTGAACCTAAACAGTCCTTCCCAGAGTGCTTTTTCCTTAGGGTAGAGGGATGCTTTGAAAAGTTGTCCTGGCATCCCCAATGCCCACGGATTCCTAGAAAGGTGAATGATATAATGGGTTCCTGAATCTTTGTGGGATTTGTCTACCACTACCCTTTTGAGCACCTGAATCTTATGATCTCTGTTACATTATCCCTTCTTATTCATCTAGGAATATCTATCACCCACACGGCTGACCAGTGCAATGTTCTACATAATGTCCAGGTGGTCCACATCTCTTCAAAGTTTATTTTGATCAGAAAAGGAAAATGAATGTGGCATTGGGGCAAGACTACATATAGTGGTATTTTCTACTCTTGATCTTAGCCACAAGGCTGAGAAGTGATAGATGCACTGTTTTCTCTTCTATGCAAATTTGACTGCATACAGCAAGAGGTGAGCAGTGAGTGAATGAGCAAAGCTTCACCTATATTTACAACTGCTCCCCATGGCTGGCATCACCTCCTGTGCTCCACCTCCAGTCATATCAGTGTCAGCCTTAGATTCTCATAAGAACGTGAAACCTACTGTAAACTGCATACAGGTTGTAATATGCTCCTTGTGGTAATCTAGTGCCTGATAATCTGAGGTGGGGCTGAGGACATAAGGAACACACTTCAGGTGTCAATGTCTCCCATCACCCCCAAATGAGATCATTTAGTTTCAGGAAAACAAACTCAGGGCTACCACTAATTCTGCATTATGGTGAGTTTTACCATTATTTAATTATATATACGATGTAATAATAATAGAAATAAAGCAAACCATAAATGTAATGTGCTGAATCATCCTGAAACCATCCTCCAACCCTGGTCCATGGACAATTTTTTTTTTTTAATTAAAGTAGTCCCTGGTGCCAAAATGATTAGGTACCTCTATCTTAAATAACCCCTCACTCCCTCAGCTGGAATGAGGCTATATTGAGTTTCAAATCTATTAGTCAATTGGCCAGTGGGAGAGAGGTGAGAGTAAATTCTGAGATGAGAGCATTTTGTGTCATCCTGTCTTCAAATGCAGATGGAACTTATATGTGAAAAGTGGACTATTTCTGCAGGCCTAGAAGGTCTGAGGTGATTCAAGATCTTCAGGTGCATCAACACCAATATCACTAATCCAAGAATCAGGTCTCTGTTGTTTCCCAACCAGGACCGTGACTTGGCATAGTAAACTTAATGAATTCAACCTTCTCTAGGACTTAGTTACCTACGCTTAAATTCTGTGTCAGTGTTTTTTTGTTCACCGGCTATAAGAGATGTGAAATTTTATATATGCCATTACTGAGACTATGTGGCTATCAAGCTTTACTACATCTCAGTAAATAATTATCTATAGCTTTTTTGTCTTTCTACAATAAATTCATGGCTCCCAGAAATAGACATCCAATTCCACAGTACTTAAAATGACAAACCTCCTTCGACATCTGAAATGACCAAAAAAGTATTTCATTAAGGACATTCCCTTTTACTGATGGTCCATCTAAGGCTGGTCCCTTGGATCACGTTCAATGCAACTTCTAACACCAATGGTCATAGGGCAGCTTCCCAAGGATATAGATATTGAGATTCTGAGTTCTGTGTACAGCAAGTTTGTTGGGGAGTAAGGAAAGCAGGGCTGGGAGAGGGAGGAGTTTAACTGTGATGCAATGCCTGAGGTACCTCAACCAAACCAGTGGGCAGTGGTGGAATGTGGAGGGCTCTTCAGAGTGATCTCCACTGAGCAAAGGGGCCAGGTCTTTCTACTCTTACCTCAACCACAGGGAATGGGGCATAATCTGTGATGACGCACATTTCTTCTGCTGAGAATGGTTTCTGGAGAGTAACTAAGGACAACCTCTGGCAGCTAGTGGAATGATTGCCATGGTCCTGAAGGAGAGGGTCTGGGCAGTGTTCACCAGAAGGTATAACCCAAATCATGATCAGGCCTTAGATTTGTTCAAATGGAGTTAAGGAACATGACAAAGAGGCTTAATTCTACTGGAGATTAAGAAATGTCTTTTGGTAGTAATCATTTAAACTAGGTAGGAGAGGTGTTGGAGGTAAAGAATATGCAAAAGTCCTAGGTTAGGGGGAGGTTGGCAATTGGAAATCCAGGATCACCAGAGCAAATTTATGACTAGGAATAAAAAGAGAGTAAAGACATAGGCTACGTGGAAACTCATAGTCCAATATAAAGGATTTCAGATTTTATCCATGATTATAAACTATCAAAGAGATTAAAGCAAGAATGTATTGTTATTATTATTACTGCATTTTCAAAGGTCACTTTACCTACACATCAAGTGGAAAATGAAGCAGAGAGGACTAGAAATAGAACTTATGGAAGTAGGGGAGTCTGCAGCAGTCCAAGTCAGATCTGACAAATTACTGGAAGAGAAGTAGGACCAGAAAGAAGTGGACAGGTTGGAGATAGATTTTGGAAGGAGAATTGCCAGGACTTACTGGGGGGACTACAATTGGAGAAAGAGGGAGTGAGGGACATTAGGAATAACACTCTAGTTTCTTCTTCCTTTGTAGCAAAAGAGAATAGAAGAAGATGCCCTAATATGAGCTAAATAGGATAATCAATAATTTTATAGCATAGTCTGCATATTTCTGCATAAAGATACTAGGTTGGTCACGGCGGGGTGGGGGGAGCAACATATTTTAAGGGGATTCAATGTTTCTAGAGTCAAATACTCTGAGCTGAAAAGGAAAAGTATTTAGGCTCATTGAGCCACAACTTAGTTGCCCTCCTCTTCAGATTTTTTTTTTAATTTTTACCAAATCAATGACCCCTTCCTTATCTGAATATTTGTTTAAGATTTGATTTGGAGACTTACCTTCCAGCAGCCTTACAGAAACTTTATGATCAAACCTGAGCCCTCCACATTAGCATTAATGGGTTGGCACTTGCTATGCTGTGGTTTGCTGCAGGGATTTTCTGGGAATGGAGGTTTCTATCAGACCTTCAGCCTTTCCATTTCCTCACAAGCTGCATCAAAGTGGATCCAACAAGGGGTCCGGCCTTCTCTTCACAACTCCTGCAGTTGAACCAATGATCATTGTGAAGAGGTAAGAAAATGAAGGACAGAAATTTAGTGTGGTGTAGAGGTTAATGGCAAAGGCACTGCAGTCAAATTCCTTTGAATGCAGCACTTGCTCCACAACTGGCTGGTTGTGTAAGCTCAGAAATGTTTCCTAAAGTCACTAAGCTGCCATTTTTACATCAGGAAAATGAGGACAGTAACATCCTGTAGATTTCATATGAGGATTAAATGTGACCACTGATATAAAGAGTAGGGACTTAGCAATTATTACCAGCACCACTAGCAATAGGCAGAGATGGAGAAAATATAGAAAGGTAATAAGAAAGAATCTCTGCAATTCATTAAGAAAAATAAAATATGTATATAAAATTATCATATGGCCGATATTACTATAGGTCTCGGTAAGATAAAACCAAAATGGCAGGAGAAAATAAGGAAAGTCATCAAGATTTCTAAGAAGTACCATTTGATTATAGAAATGGAAAAAAGAAAGAAAGAAGAGTTCACTCAGCACATAAATTATTCAGCAAAAAGACACCTAACAAGACATAGATGCTGGCTCTGCGCCTGTGGCTCAGCTGGCTAAGGTGCCAGCCACGTACACCTGAGCTGGCGGGTTCAAATACAGCCCGGGCCCGCCAAACAACAATGACAGCTGCAACCAAAAAATGGCCGGGCGTTGTGGTGGGCACCTGTGGTCCCAGCTACTTGGGAGACAGAGGCAAGAGACTTGCTTGAGCCCAGGAATTGGAGGTTGCTATGAGCTGTGATTCCACAGCACTCTATCCAGGGTGACACCTTGAGGCTCTGTCTCAAAAAAAAAAAAAAAAAAAAAAGACATAGATGCTGAATAATGTTGGTTACCTCTAAATTTAGGTTCCAGTTACTATTCCAAGTGATTTCAGTTAATATCTTGTAAAGAAAGAGCAAATGGCTGGTGATAGAAAGAGTTTATAAACATCAGTATTTTCTGTGAAATAACTATGAACTCAGTAGCATTGAGATTTCTCTGTGACTTCAGTTGCCTACAATGCATGAAAAGCAGGAAGCTGATTAGCAAATGAGGCAGAGAAAAAATTATGTACTGATTTTCTTTTCCCCATATGCTGAAAGGTTAGTAAGGGGGAGCAGTGGGGAGGAATGAGATGATAGTCCTCTGACGAGGAGCCAGACCGCTCAGTCTTTTCTGTACTGGGCAGAGACCATTGCAGAGTGGGAAGGCTGCCATCCTAAAAATGCAGCAGTTCCTGGGCTTGGAAAAAATGTTGTGAAAGTCTCTTAAAGGGAAAATACACACCCGACCATTGAAGAAGATGGAAACAAAGCTGAAATAGATTCACAAGTGTGGTATTTTGATTGCTGAAGTTTAGGAAATGTGGAAAATAAGGAAATGAGATGAAATAAGAACGGAATCTAATTATCCTTTTTAATTTATCCATATACAGAAATGAGATGCTGTGGACTCCCAGGGAAAGTTCAGATTCCCACAAATGATTCAGAGCTTGGTTTTTAAGGAGCAGCAGATAAAAAAGAGTCATGTGGCTATTTTGGTGTTTCTGGCTAAAGGGTGCTTCAGGGCCATAATGCAGTCCAGTTCTTGAACTACTTTTAAAATAAATAATAGAAAATGTCTTTACCAATTTGCCCAAACCTGTCGACATTGTTTCAGAATTCTTTAAATATTCCCACATAAAAAAAAAAAAAAACTCTTGTGAAAGCTTAATGTGATACTTTTAATAGTATTACTTATCTTGTGTTAAAGTGCTAAGGGACCTTGATTGCCTGTGAAACCCAATGTCATACAATGTTTTATGCTTCCAGTAGAATCAAGAAAATCACTGCTTTAAGAAGAAATTTACTTCTTTACTACCCCCTCCAAAATTTGTGTGTATTAAATTGAATTTACAGAGATTTGAAGAGCGTCACCATACTGCAATAAAGAAAGACATGCAAAAGATCTTGCTGCCTTAAATATTTATTTTCTCTAAGCAGTTCAACAAGAAGATTCACCTGGGATAGAGTCAATCACCTGATAACTGCTATGAAAATATTGTAAAGAATATAAATATGTAAGTAAAGAAAAGAGAGAATGTAATTTTTCCCAAATGTACTAGAAAATGGAAGTGCTGAGTGCACTAAACCAGATTATTCGTAGGTTATTTGAATGTACAGTAATGTCAGAAGAGATTTGAAAAGGTTCATACCATATCCCCATCTCTAGATTTGCAGGATCCTCCAGGGCCAGTAGGGTTCTCTCACTTGGTAAGGGACCTGCAACGATACCTGTAGTCAGAACATTCGTGGGTCAGGCTATAGTTCCCTCTTTCATTTCCAGAAAGTGCAAAGTTATTCCACAACTCTCTGGGGGAATGCCCATCACTATGGAAACATCTTTAGGCATTAGTCTTCAAAGAAATAAGAAATGTATATGTACATCCCTTCTCCACTGCTTTATCCCACTCTGATTATGCATATTGGGAAATAGTTGAAAACATCCCATGCATTTGTTTCTGACCTGGGTGTCTTTAAGTTGAGATGTCATCCCTTTGAATGAATGCCTAAGAGATGGGTTAGGCACCATGGGTAAATGGGATAGTCACTATCCATGTGTATTATATAACATTTATCTACGGGAACCAGATGAGAAGGCAGAAGGAGATCATAAAGGGAGATATTTCCTCGAGTGTGTGAAGGAAATATCACAGGCAGGACAACAAAATTTTTAGTTCAGAAGCTGAATGTCAGTCAACCTTAATTGAATCAATACTCCAAGATTTCCAATGTATTTTAAATGAACACATTCTATCATTAGTAGATGAGTTTTAAATATTGTAAAGGGTCCCCTAAATAAAGACTCTCATGCCAGTTCAAGGCCTGAAAAGTGTTCAGAACATTATCTAAGGTCAATTTTCCCAGTGGGACATATCACAGCTGTCCTTTATTGTTCCGTGTCAATCTGGCTTCTCAGATGCATTGCTCAATTAAATGAGACTTAGAAAGAAAAGTGAGAAAAATATTATTGGCTGTGTCTTAGAAATGTCACAACAAAACCATAGATAAAGATAGCTCTCCAGCTGTTAAATCAATCCTTCTTAAAAAATAAAATAAATAGCTCACTAAATTACTTTTAGTCACTTAACTCAGACATCAATATGAAAATTTTGCTTAAATATTCAATAGGTACCTAATTCACCTCTGTCGACTCATCTTCATCAAGTATGTTTCCAAATTCTCAGCACAGTAATGCTAACATACACTTCACATTTGTTAATGATTGCAGTGATTGAGTCTGATTAACAATGCAAGATGGTGATTGAATGTGAGGTTAATTTTTTCCACCCTCATTGACTATCCATTCTCCAACTTACTTTAAGTGAGCAAAAAACATGTAAAATGTGCATCTCTGTTAAAATTCAACATACTTTCCCATCAAAACATTAGCCCTCTGCCAAATTTTTTAAAAAGTGCATCTTGTTCTTCCACTATAGTCTCCAAAGGCAGCCACAAGATTATAGTTCTGAATGCAGTCAGAACTGAGTATGCCATGTTCACTTTTATCTTCTCTTCATAATCATTGCAACAGGAATAGCTATCAGGGACAAGTAGTTGGATAGTCAAATGACAGTAATCACTGGAGTGTAAACAAATCAAGGAAGCTGGAAAGGTAGGGAATACAAAAAAAAATGACTCTGTAAATTCTTTTGGTGAGGTTCATGTACTCTTTGACCATCAGTTGACTTAACATAGATGGATGCCTGGGTTACCAAAGGGAAAAGGCTGAAGATTGTTCAGATCTCAACAAGCCAAGTAAATGTACATACATATATATACACATTTATTATTATTAATCTATATGCATAAAGTTACAAGTCAACAAGTAACCTCTAGAGATCTGCTGTGCAGCATTGTACCTCCAGTCAACAGTCGTGTATTGTACACTTAAAAATTAAGTAAGAGTGAAGATCTCATTTTAGGGATTCTTATACAATAAAATAATATGAAATTTGCATTTTATTATCTTGGAAAATGGGGTATTGTAGGATCACTAGCTGGAATCTAAAAATCCATGCAACTAAATACAATTTTAAAGGATACTATTCCTTAAAAATGCTTTCAACTCATTATAAAAACTGTGGAAAATGGTAAAGATTCAAAGTCAGCTGAAAATCTGGATGGAAATCATTCCCTTAAAGACAGCAAAAAAGGAAGAGAGAGATGACTCAAGCCTAATCAAAGACTAATCATGTTAATTCCTTCTGTCTTCTGGCTGAGCAAAATGAAGTGAATCCATGGAATTGTCAGGAATTCATAATCAAATTAGCATCTTTGCACTTGGAGAGCACATTGCATGACCTTACCCCTCTTCATTCCCAAAGTCTGAAACATGTCTCTGCCTAGACGAAGCTCTGACTTGGCTTCTCCAGCACTTTGAAATGTGTTCAGTCTGAACATGCAGCGTCTGTCAGAGACTCAACTTTAAAACCACAGATCATTCTACAATAACCAAATGCTTTCACCTGCCTCTAACCAAACCATTTCAAAATATCCAGGGTTTGGTTTTAATTTTCGAGTGCAATCAGGCAACACTGTTGAGATTTCACATTTTCACATCAGCACAAACGGCTCTGCATCATCATTGCCCTTGGTTTGTATTATTAATCACCTTCTTGAGCTGACAAATGTCACTTCTGTTATCCGAAAGAATCCAATAAAAATAAAGAATCAGGCAAGGTAAGCAGGCTTTAGAGGAAACAAAAGGTGAATAAAATGCCATATTTAAGGGATCAATTAATTTTATCTGACAGCATGTGTGTGTGAGTTGTTACAAAAGAGCTCACAGCAAGCATGAAGACTCAGAGAAGATTTTTTATTTTCTTTGATCATATTTTCCCAAACTAGTGTCATACTTCTGCCTTGGGGTGCCACCACTTAATAGTTCTTACAAGATGAGAGGTCTGATCCTTAAACTACAACACTTCACTTTGTAGACATTTGTGGTTTCTAGCATTAAATCAGTTGAAAAAATGATCTAATATCAGTAACAGCTCATTCTTTGTCTCTGTTTCTCTCTCTCTCCCTGTACCAGTATGCCCTGCAGACAGCATACCAGAATGTCTCACTTCATATGAAGTGCCTTTATCTTACCTTTTTAATCTTACAAATGACATCATGCACATTTATGATGAGTTTAAGAGCACCTTATGTAACCTTGGTACCTCAACTTTATTAAGTGCTCTTATTCTGCCCATTACATTCATCTAAATAACATTAATTCAGTCATTATTATTGACAGTTGTCCTCAGCATCATAGGGGATTTGTTCCAGGACCCCAGTGGATACCAAAATCTAAGGATGTTCAAGTCCTTTATGTAAAATGGGGAATGATTTGCCTGTGACTGTGCACACCTTTTATATATTTTAAATCTATGGCCCCCAAGCCCTAGATCTGTATCAGTCTGTGTCCTGTTAGGAACGAGGCCGCACAGCACAAAGTGAACAGGGGGCAAATGAGCAAAGCTTCATCTGTTTTTACAGCCTCTCCCTGTGGCTGGCATCACCACCTGTGTTCCACTGCCTCTCAGAGCAGTAGCAGCTCCCCCGAGCATGAATCCTGCTATAAACGGCATATGTAGGGGATCCACATTGACCCTTCCTATGAGAATCTAATGCTAATGCTCTGAGGCGGAGCTCAGGTGGTGACACCAGCACTGGGAGCTGCTGCAAATACAGATTATCATTAGCAGAGAGATTGCGCAGAGACCAAAATAAATCAACAACTTGCAGTCTCATGTCCAAACAATACTCCCCTGGCATCTTGAACCCTCAATGAATTCCCAACAATTAAAAAAAAAAATCCTCCCACCCCTCACCCCAACCTATAGAAAAATTGTGCTTAATGAAACTGGTCACTGCTGCCACAAAGATTGGGAACTGCTGCTTTAAATCTTCTCTAGGTTACTTATAATTTACCTATTATAATGTCTACACGTCACTTCATTCATATGGATTCAACATAACACTCCACATGCAGCTAATTCAAGTTTTGCTGTTGGAAACTTTGGGGAATTTTTTCCCCCACTATTTCAATCCCCAGTTGACTGAATTCATGGATGAAGAACCAAGGGATATGTAGGGCTGATTTTGCAAGTGCTGGAGAAGGCACAAGACAGACAGAAATGTAAATATCACTGACCTTCATGGGCTTAGAATAGATCTCCTTTATAAGCTCACCCATTCAGGAAAAACCTTCACAGATAAACGGGCTTACCTCTGTCAGCATCTATCTGTTTCCTAATATATAACCAGATACTATTTGTACCAGATACTATTTTGATCAGATTTGTAATAAGAGTAGATAGAGCCAAATGAGAACTCCCCTAACTCTCACACTCACACCACATGCATCCTTATTGGCCACCAAGTGGTACAGAAGCTCTCAAATTATTACAATTTACGCCATGTTAGGTACAGTGGTAAAAACCCAAGATTGGGGTCAGGTGTAGATTTGAATGCTGATTCTGTATTTTTATTTTACATAGGCTGAGTGTTGCTTTTAGAAGAAACCACTCTACTTCACTATTCTACATTTCCAAGCAATTGAAAGTCATTCTCTTCCTTCTCCTAGCTAAAGGTCAAGCAAACTGAAGTATTTTCAGTCTCAATGAATGTACCATAACTTCAAACTTCCCTTGCTCCATGCTTTCTGCTGCCTAAACATCCAATTCATCACCCACACCTAGCAGCTTCTTACTCATTATTTAAGAGGACACAGATGTCAGCTCATCTAAAACCTCTCTTTAGTCCTGGAGATTAATTTTTAGCACTCTTCCAATGTACTGTCATGGTAATTACTAATTCTTTATCATTGCAGTTTAAGTAAGGAAATGAGACAGAAGATTTATTTTTTTTTCTACCAAACAGCCTTATTATCTTTCTGCCTTCTGAGTTCCTAGAAGGACTATTATAAAAGAGGTACTCAGAATTCATTTGCTTACTAATTTTCAATCAAATTAAACAGCTTTATGTATTTCTGATCTCTATACATTTTATTTCTAATATACGTATAAAGGTAAGATAATCAGCCTGGGATCAGTAAGCCATATAGTTTGTATCATTGTTTTAATAACAGTAATAAATTTTCCTGAACCAATTATATAACTAGTTAACAGGCCTAAGAAATACCCATGGCCTCACAACAAAGGCAAATATTTCAAAGAGTTCTACATTATTCCAGAAAAAGAGAAATAAATCTCTAATAGATAGTAGGTGATATAATTTCAACAAAGATAAAGAAATTGTATTACCAGAGTCATCTTAAAAATAGCAAAGACTAAAACTGCCCACAAAAGAGTAATGGAGAAACGATCTAAACACTGTGAGTCAGAACAAAAGGAATTCTTTTGCATTATAAGTTCACTAATTCTTAGAGGTAGTTCAAATGTTTTATTCTACAAATTATGAAATTCAGGCCAAGATATAGTAGGACTTATTCAAAACTACATACTTGTCTAGATTAACTGTACCTGTCAGGATTCTCCAAAGAAACGCAACACACACACATATAAAATAAATAAAGTCAATAGTATGTATTTTATATATAATATATATATTATGAAATTATTGTATATATTATATACAGAACATGATTGTATGTGTATGTATGTATATATTTATATGTACAGAGAGAGAGAGAGAGATTTATGGTCATTTGTTCATGCTTTATGGAGGCTGAGAAGTCCCATGATCTGTTGTTTGCAAATTGAAGACCCAGGAAAGCCAGTTCAACTCCAAAGGCCTGAGAACCAGAGTAGATAATAATGTCAATCCCCATCTGAGGGCAGGAGAAGATGAGATGGGATATCCCTGCTCACATAGTGAGGCAGAAACAGAAGAAAATTCCCCCTTCCTTCACCTTTTCCTCTTTTCAGGCCCCTAATGGATCCAATAGTGCCTGCCCATGTTGGGGAAGAAAATCTGCTCTAGTAAATTCACTGGATTGGCTCAGCGCCTGTGGCTCAACGGGCTAAGGTGCCAGCCACGTACACCTAAGCTGGCAGGTTCGCATCCAGCCTGGGCCCACCAAACAACAATGACGGCTGCAACCAAAAAATTGCTGGGTGTTGTGGCAGGAGCCTGTAGTCCCAACTACTTGGGAGGCAGAGGCAAGAGACTAACTTGAGCCCAGGAATTGGAGATTGCTGTGAGCTATGATTCCACAGCACTCTATCCAGGGTGACAGCTTGAGGCTCTGTCTCAATCAATAAATAAATAAATAAATAAAGCACTGGATTGGATGGTACCCACCCATGTTGGGGAAGACAATTTACTCCTAGAAATTCACTGGCTTGGATGGTGCCTGCCCATGTTGGGGAAGACAATCTGCTCTAGTAAATTCCCTGATTCAAATGCTAATCTGATCTGAAAGCAGCTCACAGATACACCCAGAAACAATATTAATCTGGGCACCTAAAATTAATCATCGCAAATCCATGTTGGGTCACAGGGCAAGCATGGTATAATAGCAAGGTCAGGGCAGGGTTATCACAAAAAAGGCACAAGTTTAAAACTCCTCCATTTCAGTGGCCCCTATGCTTGGCTTTATATCAAGAAATCAGGAGCTTTCTAAAAAAGCATATAATTCATGGACAACATCTCAGACCTACATCATCAACATTTCTGAAGCGTATACAACAAACTGGTTATTTTTAAAAAGATCCCAAATATAATCTTACATGACTGTTCTAGCCTCAGACACTGTCCCAGCACTGGGGAACCATCTTCCCATTGGAGACAGATTTTTGAGACATGTTCCTAAAAATATTCCTTTAAATGTGAAATACAGAAAATAGATGAGAATCAAATCAGAAAGATCTAACAAAATAGTAATGATAGAGGAGAAAATAAGAAATAGATCTCTTTTACATGGATAAAAATAAGCCTTCATGTCTGAATCAAAAATTTGGCTGTTTGAATGCAATGAGAAAGCTCTCAAAGGTAAGGGTGGGTCAGCTGCCACAGTATAGGATCCAGGAGGTTGAGAGCATATTTGGAAGCTAAGTTTGTCTCAACTCACAAGTGCAGTGGGGTATAAAATAAAGCACAGTTCTTATTTTTCCACTTTGTATATACCCACAAAACAGAGTTATTGGCATGTTAAGGTTTGCCTTCAATTTGCGATTGATTTTCACTAAAACAACTATAACTATAAATAAACTTGTCTTTCAGAAAAGTTCTCAATGAATCCAAAAAAGTGGAAAATTCACTCATTCAAGGAGCCACTCTTCCAAATTACTACAATTATATTCACTTCAGCATCAAATGCAATGAATCATCTACCATACCGACACATTCTGCTGTTTAAGCTCAATATGATTTTCCTTGTTTACAGTTTTTGTTATTATAAAACATTAACGCTGTTTAGACATGTTCTGACATTTAAAGCATCATCTGAACATTTCCTAGTCAGTCACAGATGGCTACAGTCCCACCCACAGCTGAGTAACGTGCAAGCAGAGGTGGTGCATTTTCTGGGCAGTTAGAAGAATACACTGCTGTCTACATTTATTTTATGAATTTTCTCTAAAGACTACAATTAGTGAGCACATGGTTTTTTTTTTTTTTGCCCAAGAAGAAGATTAGAGGATCTGTCTATTCATTTCAGGCAAAAACGAGGTGATGCTTTGGCTAAGAATTTTGATCACCTGATTTTATTCCTTTTGTAGTGCAAGTGAAATTAATTGACAATACATTAGGCTACTGATCATCAGTGGAATAAATAAAACTCCCAAATGAGTACCTGCTTATAGTCAGCTTGCTCTGCCATAACAGGTGGCTTAAATGACTGATATTTATTTTTTCACACTTCTAGAGGCTAGATGTCCTCTTGGACATCCAGGCTTGGTTTTGGATGACCAAGTTATGGTGAGGGCTCTCTTCCCAGCTTACAGACAGCTGTCTGCTTGCCGTGTTCTCCTGTGCGAGAGAGAGAGAGAAGAAGAAGAAAGCTCTCTGGTGTCTCTTTTCATAAAGACACTAATTCCATTATAAGAG
Source organism: Arctocebus calabarensis (assembly GCA_963573935.1). Lineage (NCBI taxonomy): Eukaryota > Metazoa > Chordata > Mammalia > Primates > Lorisidae > Arctocebus > Arctocebus calabarensis. The sequence goes on from CAUYON010061127.1 coordinate 38,178, forward strand.
GCCCAGATTAATTACCTTAATCAGCCCTAATAATCTTCATAGGCCCCATCTCCAAATATCATTGCCGTGAGGGTTCAGGTTTCAACATATGGGCCTAGGACAGAAGCTCACACCTGTAATCCCAGCACTCTGGGAGGCTAAGGTGGGGGTATTGTCTGAGTCCAAGAGTTGGAGACAAGCCTAAGCAAGAGTGAGACCTTGTCTCTAAAAATAACCAGGCGCAGTGGCAGGTGCCTGTAGTCCAGCTCTGAGGCAAGAGGATCACTTGAACCCAATAGTTTGAGGTTGCTGTGAGCTGTGATGTCTCAGCACTCCACCAAAGGCAATGAAGTGAGAGTCTGTCTCAAGAGAAAACAAATGTTACAACATACAAATTTGGGAATGACACAAACATTTAATGTCTAACATTACTGTATATCTACAAGTCTAATCAATTATAGATAATTAGGAAAAAAGATACACTCGATGGGGAGTGAGGTTGGGTTCATATTTACTCTTATTAGAAAACCCAAGTCACAGGGCAGTGCCTGTGGCTCAAAGGAGTAGGGCACCAGCACCGGCCAAAAACTATAAAAAAAAAAAAAAGAAAAGAAAAGAAGAGAAAAGAAAAGAAAAGCCAAGTCATGTCACACTGCTGAGGAAAGGGGAGTCCATTTGATTGACAGATGCCAACCAGAAACTTGGCTTAAATGGTTTTACATACAAGTGACTTTCATGGCTAGCTAATTATTATTACTGTGAGCAAAGGCTAGCCCAGAGAGAATCAGAAAAATAGGTCTTTGTCTTGTCATTTTCTATAATAGGAAGGACAGATGACCAGAGGTGAACAGAGAATGTTAGATGGAAATAAAGAGTTTTGAAGAACATGGTTAGTAAATACTAGGAAATCTACAAACTTTGAACAAGTACATAAACAAAGATTGAGAATTCTTTATTGGTTAATAATAAGTGTCCTGAAACAAACCAAAAAAATGAGTAATTATATAAGAGAAAGTGGACCATCATAATTAATTCAAAAAAATCTACGATAGAAAAAAATTTGTCTTGGACTGAATTGCTGCTGAAAGGACAGTAGTCAAAAATTATCACTAAATGTAAAAGAAGAAGAAATTAAAAATTCACACCAGAAAGCAGTTGTAAATACCAGATCTTCCTGGGAAAGTTGATGACATTGTTTAAAGATAAACTCATATATTAAGCCATATACACATGCTCCCATGATAGACTACCCTGTTAGCTAATCTCTATACATTCTTTTTCATCTTGATATAAAGTCCTGAGTTAAAATGCCACTCTAAGATTCCTATAAATAGCTCTATCTGGTAAGCTTTTCCTATTAGATTCAATTTTTAGGAACTCAGAGTGGACAAAACAGAGCAATCTACCCTCATTTCTTTTTTAGCCAAACTTATTTCTTAATATGATAACTACTCAAAATAATAATGTCAATAGTGAGGATTAAGATGAAAAATGTCCAGAATTCTAACAGAAGAAAAATTAGAAGCAACAATATGAATGGTTCAGATGCAAAAGATGCCAGTGGCCAGTGACAGAGGTAGAGATGTCTGCAGTTCTACTGTGCACCTAAGTTGGTGTATGGAAACTGAATATGACACAGGTTCCCAAATATTCTCAGATCATAGCACTCTCAGTATCTCAGCAATGTTTTCAAGGCATACCTAGACCATTGACATGGAATATAAATAATCAGGAGGTACACCATATACAGGACAAAAGAGCTAAAAATTCTATGTATTGAGAAGTTAGGTCCAAAGGTCTTAGATATAATAATCTATATTGTCTAACAAATGTTTCTAGGTTTCTCCAGAAAAATTAAAATATCCCATGGTAACCTCAGGAGTTTGCTGTATTAGCCCAGAATGTCATAGCACACAGCTTGAGAAGCATGGATATCTTACATTGATTACTTCTGGAGTTTGAGTTAAACTATCTGGATTGGATTCCTGACTCCTCTAATGATTATATATGTAACTTGTGCATTTTAAGTAACACATAATTAACCTTCTCATCCTTTGGTTTACACAATTATAAAACAGATCTGGTAATAACACTTACTTCATAGAGTTGTCATTACAAGGATTCAGTTAAGGAAATCTGAGCATGAAGAAAATGCCTGCTACGAAGTCCAGTGAGTTATTTTCATTATTATTGAGCATAATTCATTATACAATACATTTTTCCTTCTTATAATTTTGATAGATCAAGAGAGTATCAGAGATTCTTAGAAAAAACTGTGTAAGATAGGGTACAAATTTTTACAATTCCTTCATTTGTAACAAGGTTCTGAAGAAAGTCTGATCAAGGAATTCCCGTGGGTAATTTCTCTCAAAGCACACCAGAAGCAGAACTAGGTCTTCCATGCTGTATTCCATGAAACGAAATCCTGTTTTAATTAAAGCTTAGTCATGCAACTAGTCGGAGTTTCCAAAAAAATAACTTCTCTATATCTTTAGTGTCTAATTAAATACAAAAAGAAATGCAAGAAGTTAGCCAAGCTTTTGATTGTAGACATGAAAATTTTCCAACTCGCTCAATGGACTGGCATTTCACTCCTGCACATTTATCAACATGAAAATGTCGTGGAATTATGATGCTTAAAAAAGAAATTACTGAAAAAGGAAAACAGTAAAGGTAGTGGGCTTTTACAGATCTGTATCTAGTCCCTTGTATTGCCTTTATTCTGCCAAACCCCTTAGTAACGTTCTAGTTGAAGGGTATAGTTTTTCAAGAGTACACAAAGCACACTAATTCTGAAGTGTAGTCATTGACCAGCTCAGTTTTAATACCAACGTGGTCCTTTTGATAATTTTATGATAATGTTACTATATATTTCTATGTATTAAAATAATTATCTTTCAGAGCATTGGTAACTGGCTTACAAGCTTCCTTTTCTTTTTCTTTCTCACTCTGTCTCACTGTGTTAATGGGGTAGAGTGCCGTGGTATTATAGCTCACAGCAACCTCAAACTCTTGAGCTCAAGTGACACTCTTGCCTCAGCTACAATGCTCAGCTATTTTTTAGAGACGTAGTCTCACACTTGCTTAGGCTGGTCTCACACTCCTGAGCTCTGACGATCCACCTGCCTCAGCCTCCCAGAATGCTAGGGTTATAGGCATGAACCACCATGCTGGGCCTTACAATCTTCCTTCTCATAGGGAGAACGGATAACATTTGTAACAACCTCAGAAATGATATCATAGTAGATCGAATTACTTGTTTACCATGTTTCCCTGTAAGCAAAATATTCTTCTCTAGCTCCACTGACTTTGAGCTGTGGGCCATGTGACTTGGTCAGCTAATGGAATATAAATACATAGGGGATACAACATGTATGAGCTGAACCTTGAAATATGTGCCTCTCTCTTTTTGCCCTCCACCATTAGAACAGCACACTCTAAACAGGCACTCCTTGGAGAACTTGAACATGAAGCTGAGCCCAGCAGAACCAGGTTACAAACAACCTCATCCTGCCATGAGCAAAAGATATTAAGATATAAGCCTCTGAGGTACTAAGGTTTGTACCCCAGCAAGAGTTGGCTGATACCCCAGCCTATCAAAACTCTATTTATAAATTTCTTTGATCTTTTCTCCATCTGTGACATTCACCTCTACTATCCAAGGCCATTTTCTATACATAATCATTATCCCCATTTCTTACCACTGAAATTTTAATTCCCAGTATTTCACGCTGTCCTCAACCCAATAACTCACCAACCTTCTCAGCTTTTTTACTTGCCACTCCATTGTCAGCACACAGCCTTAACATGAGTTGAGATCACCGTAACTTTAATACCTCATGCTTCGTTCAACTCATTACCCAGCTCTCTGTTTCTACTTCTTTCCCTTCCTACATTGGTAACAGTGGTGCTCCCTTCCACACCACTTACACTGTTAACTCTCCAGGGAATAATCCATTGCCTCTGTCTGCTTCTATATCTATTCTAATCCATTCCCAAAGCAAGAATCATACTCCTGGACCAGTGATTTCAACTGGTATGCTGTGGCACCCTGGTATACCATGAGAGGATCTTGGGTATGCCACAGATATTTTAAAAATCATGAATTAAGTTATTTTTGAAAGAAGTTCAAAGAATAGTTAAGTGTTTTTTACTCTCTCTTTTTTTATTGTTTTTTTTTTTGTTGTTGTTGGGGATTCATTGAGGGTACAAGGAACCTTGTTACACTGGTTGCATTTGTTGGGAAAAGTTCCTCTTACAATCGTGTTTTGCCCCCAAAAGGTGTGGCACACACCAAGACCCCAAGACCCCACCCCCCTCACTCCTTCCCTCTCTCTGCTCTTCCTTTCTCCACCCCTCCCTCATTCTTCTTCTCTCTGCTCTCCCCTTCCTTCACCCCCACCGTGTCAATAATTGTCATTAATTGTCCTCATATCAAACTTGAGTACATGGGATTCATGCTTCTCCATTCTTGAGATGCTTTACTAAGAA
>CAUYON010061131.1:0-20965 GCA_963573935.1 Arctocebus calabarensis
ACAGGCTAAGGCGCCAACCACGTACACCTGAGCTGGCGGGTTCGAATCCAGCCCCAGGGCCCGCCAAACAACAATGACGGCTGCAACCAAAAAATGGCCTGGCGTTGTGGCGGGCGCCTGTAGTCCCAGCTACTTGGGAGGAGGAGACAAGAGACTCGCTCGAGCCCAGGAATTGGAGGTTGCTGTGAGCTGTGATGCCACAGCACTCTACCCAGGGTGACAGCTTGAGGCTCTGTCTCAAAAAAAAAAAAAAAAAGAAAAAGAAAGAAACATTTTGGGAATAAAACTAGTAAAATTAATGTTAAGCCCAGGAAATAGTTAACAAGGTGATTTTAGAACTTAGATCAATTATGAATTAGGGACACTTAAAAGAAAATAAATAATTTGTTTTTAAATAAATTCTGGAGCTAAAATTTCAAATATTTTTAGTAAAATGCAGCAAATGCTAAATTCTTTTCTTATCCTGGGGTTATGGAGATAGGCCACAAATAGAATTTAGAATTTCTTGCTGTTAGAAAAAAAAGAATATTTGGAGTATTAACATAAAAGAGTATTATGTTTGCTGTAAAAATTAATATTATCCTCCCACAGACAAGAAATATGGTTTAGAACTTTCAAATCAATAAGGAAAAAAATTGATCAATCCAAGAAAAGACAGAAAAGGAAAGAAAATAACAGAAAATAAATTGATACAGGTAAGGATGTAATCATCCTACAATGTAGACATATATCAAACATCACACTGTACTCTTTATTTATACTCTAAATAATTAAACAATATATTTAATTGTTTATCAATTAAAAATAAATTTTCTAAAGTTAAGACTAAGCACATAAATCAATTAACATAATAAATGAAATGAACTAAATTTCTTTATTAGAAGACAAAGTGTCTAAAATTGAGATTAAGGAAGAAAAGCAAAACACAACCAGGGGCTGTTTTACAAAATCATTTTAAATAAAATAATGAGAAAAGATTGAAAATATATATTTGAACACACAATAGGCAAATAGAAACCAAAGGGAATCAGGTGGCAGTATTACCAGCAAAGTAGAATTCGAGCAAAATGCATTAAATGTAATATTTCATATTTTTAAAAAGAACATTCTGCCAAACATACATGTCAAAAACTTTGTACATTGGAAAAAATCTCACCTCAAAATACATTAGGCAAAGAACTTTCAGAAATACAATGAGAAATTGGCAGAAATTGCAATCTGAGGGTGATAACATACCTCTTTCAGAATATGACAGATCAAGTAGATAAAAACCATAAAGAGTACTTGAAATGACACAATTAAGGAGTTTGATTTATTGAGGAGAGAGAGTAAGAGAGAAAACATTGCATCTTACAAATGTAAAATATTCTTTTCAAATTTTCACGTAACAATAATGAAAAGGAGTCATGGATGAGACTCCTCAGCAAATCTCCCAAAGAAGAAAGTCCAGTTAGTCTATGCTTTGTCTTTGATGCCATAATTCTGGAAATTAATACTTTTACATGGACTTTGGAAATTAAAAAGATCTCATCAATGGTGAACTGAGAAAGCAGTCTGAGTAATGAGATTGCATAGCAATCTCTTGAAGTAAATATCTGAAAATCTTGAGTACATTAATATAATCTATCTCTTCTGACCACTTTAGATATTTTATTCCATGGCTTTATAGAGAGATATCATCATTAATTTAGGTCCTGACTGAGGGAATCTCCTCTGATCCTTCTCAATGTTGTTGTTATTTTTTTTTTCAATACAGAGGCACCGGCTTCCAGAATGAGGGATAAGACCCCAGAGTGAAAGCCAATTTTCTTTTGGGGTTCCAGAGGGTACCAAACCTGTTCACCTGCTCCTGATTCTATACTTCCTAGAATGAAATCTAATCCAGGTAAGCTTCAAAACTCATGACAGCAACTTTTAATAATGATCCTACTTCTTCATTCGTAAAGATAAAGGCACAACCAATGGTTACCAAATAACTGAGGAAAATGATACCAAAAAAAAAAAAAAATCAAAAGAACAAACTGAGCCTCTAATACTAGAGAAGACAGAAATAATTCAGGGATGATAAGGGAATCTTAAAATAATTTAATTGGTTTTGTGAGGGATGATTGACAAATTACTTCATCCATAAAACAAGAACAGATTGCATTGATAAAAGGAACAAAAAAGTTTGTGAAAATTCAAAATGTTGACATATGAAAGCTAGACAGACTTTCCAGGATCTAGGGGCAGGAAATGACAAATAAATACAAAATGTTAAAGATTTCAGCACAATCAATACAGGAGTACCAACATCTGTCTCCTAGTAGTTCCAGAAAGAAATCGCTAAGAAAAGGAATGTGAACAATTTTTCAAAGGAGTAACAGAATGAAATTATCCAAAGCTTAAACAAACCTACAAATAGAATGTTAAGTCTTCCTGGTGAAAGATTCCAGATGGTGCTGAGCAGAAAGAATGGGGGGAAATTATCTGAAGACATTCTCGTAAAATTTCAGAATACAGGGATTCTAAAGACGATCCCAAAAGCTTCCAAAGAGATTATAATGTTTATCTTCAAAGGAAGAAGGACCAAATTGGTTTCAGACATTTCATAAGCAATATTGAATGCCAAAAAAATCAGAACCATGCTTTCAAAAGTTGTAACTAAAAATTATTTTGAATCTACAATTCTAGCTGTCAGTCAAGAATAAAGACAAAATAAAGTCATGTAAGGATAAGTAGTGACTCTTGAAATTTAACATCTACACATATGTTTTTAAAGAATTACTTGAAAATGTCCCCAGACAACAACAAAAAACAAAAAATAGATTTCAAGGGTGACAAAAGTAAAATATTTAAGAAACCATGGGCTAAATATGGCAGGAAAATACAAGGAAATTCCAGGAAAATGGTCGTACAGAGGGTTTCAGGAAAAGTACAGTCGTGGAACTCTGAAAGGAGTGTTTCCAAGAAGAAATTTAATTCTAATGAATAAATTTCCAAGTGGAGGAACTGAATCGTGTTGATGAAAAGGTAAAGTCCTATTAACATATTTCAGAACAATCTTCTCCTTTCTCTGCCAGCTTCCAACGTTTATTAATTGTATTTCTACTTTTAGTGGCACCGCTTTCATGATACAAGATTGTATGTTTTAACTTAAGAGTGGCTCTATTGTGTTTTAGAGTAATTATTTTAAATTCTGGATTTTTTAAATTTTTCGTTTCAAATTATAGGTAAATTTAATTATGTAGGTTCAAAATTTTCTATATGCATCCTTGGGAACAACCTATGAATCAGGATGCTGAATTTTAGAAATTTTACAATGGTGACACAATACTTGAACTATATACTAAGTAACACTTTCAGCCCATTCAAGAACAATATGCTGATTAATATTTCTGCCAAAAAAAAAAAAAGGGTAAATTTTTGAGTTTCATACCAGTTCAGTCAGGTTCTGGGACCAAATAATTCCGGTCCCTGCCTCAGGCACTACCACTCCTGGCGTTTTGCCACAGAAACTGAAGTAGAGGATGGGCTTGTAGCCTCAATTACAACCAATCAGAATCATTCCATACCTGGGTACTTCCTACTTCCTCCAAAGAGAGAACTTATGAGCATAAATGGAGACAAAGGGAAATTATGGTGAGAGATGGAAGCAGAGAGGCATAGCTCTGATAGAAATTTTGAAGCTCAAAGACCACTTCTGTCTGCAGCCAGCTTAACCCCTATACTTAGGTGAACCGGTTACCCTCTTTTGCTTAACATTGCTTGGTTTGGGTTTCAGTTCTTTGCACCTGAAAGAGTTCAGATAAACTGTCTATTTAACAAAAATGGCCAGGACTTTTCAATAGGCTAGGAAGAAAAGAAAGATGCCTTCTCTCAGCAGGAGTTGGCTCCCTTGGCTTGAGAATGTTAGACATTGCAGCAAAACCAGAAAAAAAGAAGTGTGGTCCATCTGTTAGATAAAAGGGTACAGATGAATGTTCTTTATAGATAATATGATGAAAATACAGGAGAATCAATAAATTAAGAGAAAATACTAGGATCACGCTTTCAAAAAAATCCATTCATACACACAAAATCTGGGAATAAGCTCAGTAAAATAATGTCTTAAATAAAGAAGGAGTCGCGCGAATATTTAGCACAAGACATCCAGGCAGAGAGAACAGAAAACCCCCAGTGTGTGAGTGATGCAGGCCCAGGGGGGCTTCTCCAGAGCAGATGGGGTGTGTAGGAGGTCAGGTCAGAGAGGTAGCCGGGAGGAGGGAGAGTGCGCGGTCTGACAATTAAGTTTGTGAACTTGACCTAGAAAAACTCTATCTGCCTCATTACAGTCACCAGATGGCCAAGGGGATACTTTGAAGGTGAATGAGTACTTCCTATTCCAAAAGAATAAGAAAATACACCGATCACAGAATTCATAGGCATTGACCACAGCATCTATGTGTTAGGCATGAAGCTAAGCCCGGGATAGAAGGGAAGACACAGCTCTCACCCCAAGGAGCTCACAGTTACATGTTGGGGATGGAGGAGCAACGTAGTAAAATAAAACTTGTCAAACCATATAAGCAGCATCTGAGCAACACATGTTATGACCCTCAGTGGCTTCCTAGGGTATCTCGGTTCAAACCAAAATCTTCAGTAAGGCCTGGTCTGGCTCACTTCCACCTGTAAGCTCCCCTAGATTTCTGAGATTCATCTTGGTGGCCACTGGCATTCCGGTCCCTAAAATGTGACCTGGGTATGTCACATTGCTTTCGACCTGAGTCTGTTAAATCTGCTGGGAACTTACTCAGCACCACCTTGATCTACCTAACTCCCACTCTGCCTCCGTCTCAGTGCCCTGGTTTACTCCTGGATGCTTTCCCCTGATGAGAAATCCCCCCGTGATGTGTTTTCATACCATTCACCTCCCTACACTTTAACATATTTTATTTTTATTTATGTGATTATTTGATCAGCTGGAGTCTCTTCTACTTAACTGTAAGCGGGCAGGACCACATGGTTTTGATTCCTTATCATATGCTAAATTCCTAGAGCCATACTTGGCTCAGAGTGGGGATTCACTATGTTTATTAGTTGGATGAGTTAAGGCAGTTATCTTTACATTAAGATTATGTGTTGAGTTTTTTGAACATTAAACTATATGTGGTTTTTACTTTTATCTTCTGCGTTCACCAAAATGGCTGCCGCATAAAGGCTGAACAAATATCTGTCAATTAGTTGATGAATGACGAAATGAACGAATGCAACAAATAAATGAGTAAATGAATACACAAAGCAATCTTTTTCCTAAAACCAACTTCCACTTGTGGATTACATCTCTTTCTACATTATGTCATGGGAAAAGGGATTTTATATATATAATTAGACCTATAAATGTGATTAATCGTCATCATAATACTTCTTTAAAAATAGGAGGAAATGAATTCTAAGAACAAGAAATTATTCAGTATCCAAATATTTTTTTAAATTTGTCTTATGAACACAACACAATATTTTGATGGTTGGTAACATGATTTTAAAAAAATCCAGTGGTTTTTTTTTTAATTTATAGGTAAAATGCTAAATATTCTCAGTGGCCATCTGAATGGACACCACAAAGAGGAAGTCAGTAATTTGTCCTCACATCCCATCCTTTCACCAAAGATTCCAGAATCCTTCATTTAGAAAGGAAGAGTTCCAGCAGTAGGAATAAGAAGCAACGGCTTTATGAAAATAGCCCAGCTTTGGCCAAAAGGAACTAAGAAGTAGGGAGGGCCCATCATTCATAAAACCAGAAAGGTATTTTTATAGCCTGCTGTGAATGAGAACTCTCCACCCTTTGTGAGGACGAGCTCCTGTGTGACCCTTGAAGGTAGGAGGAAGTCAGGGGGAACAAAGTTTGAGAGTTTCCTTTCCAGTTCTAAGCCATAGCAACACAGAGACAGTAACAAAAGGATGAAGAAAAATTGCCAGAATATGAAAACTCTACATTTCAGCATTATCTGAATCCAGAAGATTCTATACAAAATATTTCCCTGAGATTCATCAGGTCAGCTAAAATTTGCCCTCCACAGAGACTTCTCACAATACCACGCAGCAATGTTCTCTTCATTTGCTCCAAGGGATGGGTGAAAGAGTTAACATTAGAAGTTGCTAATGATGTCTACCATTTTATCAGATCTGTAAAATTAATTTTAGACACTTCTTTTTCAGCATGTTCACCTTCACTTTTACAGTTACAGCATCCATCCTTGGGGAAACAAGCTTTTCCAGGTTGTTGCAAAAGGACCCATCCACCTGCCATTTCCACACCCCACCTGAAATCATCTCCTGTGGGCAAATGTTCCTTTAGAGCAGCTGTTCTGAACTGCCTGCGTTTGGGTTGTGCTTCTCTGAAGGTTCAGCTGCTAAACACGGACTTTAAAGTAAATGCTCAAAGACACTCCCAAGAGATGTACCGCAAACTGTCCACTAATGAGTCGCTTCTCCTAGCCAGGAAAGATATTTCCGCCACATCCATATTTGATTTTCTGGAAAATCTATACGAGGCTAAGCTTCACGCATGAGCCAGTATAAGCTTATTATAAGCCTCTGGTTTTTCTTTTTGCAACTCATGAGGACTCTCCCATTGCTCTGAGGAGGGGAAAAAAATCCAGAAACAAAGTAACCTGGCAAGCTGAGTACATAAATTAAGTTCGTAAATTCTTTACAAACGGGGCTCTTGATAGGACATTTAAACTACAAATAGCAGTCCTACAGCACGCCCAAGGTGTTCATTTTTAAAATGAATGAAATGAGGGTGGAAAAATGACATTTTAGAACGATTTTTCCTACTCGTTGACTTACAATAGTTCTACTCTTTCAGCATTTTTAGACAAACACTGCTATTGGGAAGAAAGGGACCACATAAATACCACCTTCCTTATTTAACATAACACTGCCAAATATGGTAAACACAACCAAATCAGTCGAAACTCTGTGGATCAAGATGGTCTAAAGGATTGTGCAATTTCGTAAAAAGTGTTAACCAAATATACAGAGAAGTGATTAGAAAGCTGGAGATAAATTCTGTTCCTAGATCTATCAGAAATGACCTTGGTCCTCCTTCCAGTCTTTTGTGCCTTCAAAACAGAATACATCCACCTGAAACTCCCTTGTCGCCTTCTCAAAAGGAAGCCTTAACTATTACTGACCTAACACCCCAGGAGCTTCCTAAAGACAGATACATCAAAATGCAAGTGTAAACAAATACTCAAAGATCTCGAGTATCTTTTCCCATAAAAGCCACATCTACCTTTTTTCTTTTCTCTTTTCTTTTTTTTTTTAAGAGAGAGTCTCTCACTTTGTCACCCTCGGTAGAGTGGCATAGTGTCATAGCTGACAGCAACCTCAGACTCTTGGGTTCAAGCAATTCTCTTGCCTCAGCCTCCCAAGTAGCAGGGACTATAGCCGCCCACCACGACACCTGGCTATTTTTTTAGAGACAGGGTCTCGCTCTTGCTCAGGTTGGTCTCAAACCCAGGAGCTCGGGCAATCCACCCGCCTCAGCCTCCCAGAGGGCGAGAATTACAGGTGTGAAACAGCGTGCCTGGCCCCATCTACCTTATTCCTAAAAAATGAGATACAAAAATGGTGAATAAAAATGCTATCAAAGATCATTTATATCCAATTTATACTTAGAAGATAAGCTTCAGTGGCCAAGATCATTTATATCCAATTTAAACTTAGAAGATAAGCTTCAATGGCCAAGCTTGGAACCAGTGAGGAAAGATAGCTCTACCGTGTACGCATTCAGTAAAACAAACCATAACATCACCCATGGACTCAGAACTCACCAGAGGTGAGGACAGCTTGCGAATTAAGGAATAATTCTGGCGCAAGATAAACTTAATGGTTTGGAGAAGCCCTAGATCAGAACAGAGTAAAAGGGCATCTCGTTTTTTTGACTAAAGAAAACATGACAATTTTATACAATAAATCAGGAGTCAAAGTTGTGTATTTCCTATTGGTAGGCATTCCGAAAAATCCACAAAATACCTGAAGAAGAGCACTCATTTGCCACTTTCTCTTGGCTCATTATAAGAATATTCTCTTAGCATCTTGACAGTAAACAGCAAACAGGGTAACATAACCCCAGAGAGTTCATGCCTAGAAGAAAACTTCACCATTTTATTTCAATGATGGCATAGCAAAGAAAACTCAGCCGAACTGACACACATACTTTTTTTACAACCTGGCGGAACACTGAACAACTGAGTTCTAACCCTGACTTAGCCACAGAACTTCCTTGGAGCTATAAGGCAAAAAAAAAAAAAAAAAAAAAGCCCTGATGTCATTCCTCTGACTTCAACTTTAAAGAAAGGGGAAGTGGCCCGGGCACAGTGGCTCACGCCTGTAATCCCAGCTCTCTGGAAGCTGAGTGAGTGGACCGCCTGAGCTCACAAGTTCAAGACCAGCCTGAGCTAGAGCGAGACCCTCTCTCTAAAAAAAAATAGCCAGGCATTGTGGTGGGCAGCCGCAGTCTCAGCTACTTGGGAGGCTGAGGCAAGAGAATCGCTAGAGCCCAGGAGTCTGAGGTTGCTGTGAACTGTGATGACACAGCACTCTACCTGGGGTAATAAAGTGAGACTCTGTCTCAAATAAATGAACAAAGTATTAAATAAAGGGGAAATAATTTTGAAGGTGGGCCTCCTAGGACAGTTTTGTTGTTGTTAGGTTTTTAGTTTTAATAAATCTTAGACTCTACTATTAATAACAGGAATGGAAACCTAGCCATGTGATTGGTGTGATATGCTTACGCATACCCCTAACCCCTACATTTTTAGACTGGACCCCGTACCCTTTGTCATGTCCCCTCAACACCACAACGTATCACGTAAATGCTGGCACAGCACTCTCTTCCTTTAGGGAGATTACTTTTCAGATGGAAAGCTCATTATCTTAGATTCCACAATTAAATATTGTCCTGGGTTCCTGCCAGAGATGAAATAAATCTTAATTTGTGTGAAGATAGCTCCTTTCATAATGCCTGTCTTAGCACTTGATGCCAAGATGGGATGAAGCGGTCACATTGTTTCTGAATATAAATATGAACTTGCAAAAAGCTGATAGATCCTTCAGAAGGGAAACTCTTGGTGTTATGATGAACGATTCTCCTTAGGATTGTGCCAAAACAAAGAAAATCTCAAAATTCAAAACCGAGTAGTCTCTCGCTTTTTTACCCTATCAACATTGAACCAGTAATAAAATAAAACTAAAAGACCAAAACTCCTACCAGGGCAGGTCAAGACAGCACACTCCGTCAGCCAAACCTGCTCCCACGTGCTCTTCTCTTTCCCCAAAAAGCATTTATAGTAAATATCCGCCCAGACAAAAGCTTCCGTTTCCCTATTGCTTTTGTGTGCTGTGGCAGGAAGCAGTTGTCGCCTGCGTTAGTGAAAAATAACAACTGCAGACACCGAGTCACATGCCACAATGTTCCTGTGGAAATCAAACTCGGAGAAATTTTTTAAATGTTTTCAACACATCAGCATGAAGCATCGACCTAGTTGGAATCACTTAGATCTAAAGCAAATGCACTGATTGTTTTCACAGCAGGCTTTTCTTCTTGGAGCTGAAACAGGCGCACTGGCCTGGCGAGGCTTCTGCAGAAAGGTTTGCAGCCCCCTGCCTCGGTCGGCTATAGCCAGTGACACGATCAATACCAGGGTGAGCAGCAGAGGAAGCTCTGGGAAGATTATGAAGATGAGGTGAGTGACAGAATTACCTTACAGGGTTTGTTCTTGCTCTCACCTTGAATCTCATCTGCCTCAGACAGAGATGGAAAACCATCAGGATACAGACCAAACAAGAGAGGTGCTGAGGGGGTGAAGGGCACTGGACGCTGTATGTGCTGAGAGCCTGGCCATTGTGGCTCTCTATATGTCAGAATTATCAGGAAAGGCCAAGTCTTATAACAAGTCAGGGGCAGCGTCACGGGCTAATGAGAAGACAATTGTCGCATCTCTTGGAGGGCCTGGCGCAAAACAATGAGTTTTGGTATTTTTTATTACTATTAATACAACTACTATTCCTATTTTAATTTTTCACCCCAGATAGACACTATTCACATAAATAATACACACAAAGTACCTACTTTCCAGGTCAAATTATGGGATGGAATTGAACAGGAGCAAGTGTGTCTTGGGGGCCCATCATCTATTTACTGAGGGCATAGGCACCAGCAGTCCACAGTTTTTTCCCCATAACTCAGAGGTCCAAAGACTCCTAAGTGATGGGGTCCACTTGTACACTGAGTTTGTCTTGGAGCATAAAAGAGGCCCCAAGTTTGGCAAAGCCAAATGTCCAGGATACAAGAAAATCTTCAGGGAACTGCACTGTTGCCCATCAACCTGCTGGAACTCTACAGACCGATTGAGCAGCGTTGACAATGTCTAATAATCACATTGATGATGATGTGTTCAAGCTCTCCTGCTTATACAGTCTAGCAGTTCAACCCTAAAGCTTCAGCTTTCTTTGTATATGTCTAAAGTTTAGGCATTATATAAGAATTGTTCAAGAAATTCAAGGCTATTATTTGTTATCAATTTACATAAGCCACTGAATGAACATGCAGAAAGGTAGTCTGTTCTAGGCCTGCCTAATTATTACCAAAACATCCAAATGAATTTTTTCTGAGATATTTTATTACAATTCTCCTTTTAAACTTAGAAAAATCTGTATATGTACATATAATTTCAAAGGGAGTATCCATTGAAAAGTTAAGAAACATGACTATCATTGAAATCATCACTGACAAAAGTTTGGTTATTTATTTATAGTGGATTTTTCCCTATATAATGTAATTAGTACCTTCTCATATAAACTAATTTTTTTTCACTTAACATTCCATATTATATCATAGGCATACACCCATATCATTCAACGTCTTTGAAAAAAATTTTAAAGTCACTTTATCTATATATTTACCTTAGCATATTTAATCACTCCCCTCTTTTAAGACATCAGAGGCTTCCTATTTGCGTATTAGTGCTAAGATAATTTCTTCATCCAGATCTGAGTATTTCCTTAAAGTAGAATTACTAGGTCAAACACCCAAACATGTTATTGTTTTCATGGTTTATTGTTTTTGTTGTTTATTTCAAACATCATCTTTCTATTGCAGCAATTTTAGAACTTAGAAAAGGGAAAAAAAGAAAAATTCTTCAAACTATCCCAGGAATGAGAGACTAACATTTTAGCATGTCTTTGGTGACTCTTCGTGAGCGTGCATAAATGTGCATCTCATATTTTTATATTGTTAATAAAACAAAAGCATGTAGTACATGCTATGTTACATCTGTTTTTCCTGGTTAACTAAATAATTGAGATTCCTTCCCTGTCAATATGTTTTCCAAATTCAAAACCAAAGATATCTAAATCACGTTGGTTTTCCCTAAGTGTTCTCCCATGGATTATGAATAAGGTTGAATATGATTAACACAAACTCAGTGAATTTCAAAATGCTATCTCTTTTTATTACCTGCCATTAGTACCTGATCTTTAATGAACTCTTCATATCTATACGCTGAGAATGTCTGGGCAGAAAAGGGAGGAAAAGGAGGAGAGGGAGGGGCGAGGAGGGAGGTGGGGGGAGTAAACATGGCAAAACATTCAAAAATTCCCCCTGAAGAGATAATAATATACACTGCTTTGAAAAAAATTGATCAAATCAATAAATTACCAAAGCAGCAGGTCGGTAATCAATTTACTGCCCCAAAATGTTATTTCTCTCCCTGTTACTTATAAATCATGAACCTCAAGGCAAAACCAGTACTATACGAAGAAACAGATTTCAAAACCTCTGGATTTTGCCCTCAGGAAGAGCAAAGTAGAAGAACAGTCACTTTGTTTTTCTCTAGAATTCATTATTTATCCAGGAAAATGCATGAATTCTAGAAGAACTACTTGTTCCTTGCTACAAGGTGTACTTTCAAAATTAAAGGTAAAATTAAACAACTTACTTAATGTCTTCCTATTTGTGAGTACGTCTAAGTGTTCTTGGATAAAAGTTCAAGGAGTAACGCTTGGCATGGTTTTGTTATTTTACCAAAGGTTATGTTTAAAGCTCACTGTGGCTTATAATCACCATCCCCATTACTATCATCATGGTACCACTATCACATCACTCACTGTCACACTGTCACCATCTCTCCTACCTCATCACCAGTCCCATTTTTCACAAGCTGACCATTCCAAACATGGCCTCCTACATTTCCCATCTCAAGTATATTCCCCACCCTCAATCATAATTCATCAGCTTAGGAATAATTTTCCTTTCCTTCCTAGTACTCATAATTTTGATTTTACTTTTTTCTCATCTATTTCCTTGCCTAAACTACAGTGTCGGTGAGGACAGGGACCACAGATATTATTCTCTCCCTAGTACATTTCATAGTGGTAGCTTTTAGCAAGTCCTCGATAAAAATCACGTGTATTAATATCACCTATCATCAACACTTTGGCTATAAGCTCTAACCAATGCAAGAAAAAAATAAAAATTGCCTGTGACAATGAATGATTTTTCTAGCATAATTTACACAGTGTAAAATTTAATGCCGGCTATTTTTTCCACATAAGTAATTTTTAAACTGTCTGTAAACTATACAAGCATTATCAAGAGCAGGCATTGCATAAAGGCAGAGACGATGGCCCGATAGGTAGCAGGGGGTAAGAGGTAAGAAACTATTTACTCAGGAACCTTGCTCTCAACGGCCCAAAGGAAATTCTTACCCAGTAAGGTAATATAATCTTGAAGGCTAATCTACTGTAATGCCATGAAACTCATTCCAAAGTATAACTGCCACATGATAGCTCACACATTAATAACCAGATCTGAGTTCATGTGCAGAGTATCTGAACAGGGAACATCAGATAGACCTTTTCTGGCTACCAAGAACTGAATGTTAGCAGATCTAAGAAAAAGGAAGGGTCACATCAGTGATAAGGAAGGACCAGACACTGAACAAGAGATGCTGCTCCTGGGGCAGAGGAGGCACAAGAAGAACGAGAATGGAGAGACAGCTGGTACATTGAGGGACGGTAAATGGTGGAGACAGGGATGAGGTGAGTCAGTACCAGGGAGAGGAATCTGACCAGCAGCTGATCCGTCATAAACAGTAGCACCTTGCTCTTGCTTTTCTACACACTGTAAATGATCCCTAGAAATACAAGCCTTGTAAGCAAATCAGTGTTAAACAGTAAGAAGCCCTCAATTTAGAAAAGCATGGATATCCTGAGGATTTCCCAGCTTAGAGAGTACATCTGTACCCCTCAAATAACAAAAACAGAAATATCTGCTGTCTCAAGGCCAACTAGCTGAAACAGTGTGATCTACTATCCCCAAACATGCTTGCTGGCACCCGAGGAAGAGAAGCATTTAACTCACTTGACTTCCCTCACTGTCCCCTCCCTGTCCCCTCACACAGACATTGTCCCCGTCCCTTGGCTCTTCACTCACAAAACTGAATTACAAGAGAAACTAAAATGAAGTTTAAGCTCTTTTTCCGAGTCCTAAGAAACTCCCTTTTTTTAATAAAAGCTTTTAGGAACAGATAAGGGCAAGTTATAGTATGCACTTCAGGGAAACCCAGCACTTGCATTTCATCTTTGGTTGCACAAGACAGGAGGAGAAAATGCATCTATTCTATGCCACTGTCCATGGGAAGGTCTCAATAACCAGACTGACTCTTGAGTTCATCCTCCAGTTCAAAATGTATGTATAATACAAAAGTACCCCCAACAAAGTAATAGTACATGAAAAAGTGGGCTTAGAAATATTAACGTCATAGTGTTATTAGTGAAAAAAGATTATCAAGCCCAAGTTGTCCAAACTGAGGGCCTAGAATCAAGCGAGAGGGTTTGGCATGAACAGGTTGTACGGTGTTATCTCTGCATAGCCTTAGATGTCCAGCAAAGGCTTATATTTGACAGAGAAAAAAAGCTTATGGTTCCCACAGCAACAGTAACTTAACCAGCTACATATATGGTATATATTATAACATGAAAGTTGACACCACACACAGAAATACTAAATACTACATATGCTTGAGGGGTACAAGTTATTGTTGCTATGGGAGTTGTAAGTCCTGCGAGGCAATAAAAATGGAGTAAGAACCACCAGAACAGCCTTGGATCATACCTTTATGGAGACCCTGTGTGTTTATACACTTGACAAATCTTTATTGAGTGCCTACTATGTGTAAAGAATTGTACTAGAGTCTGTCAAGAAATACGGCTTCTGCATCAAGTAGGTAGTGAAAGAATCCATCCATTGAGACCTTACAACTCTACAAGGAATGGGGGAATTCCTCTCTCTATGGTCAAACAGCAGATTCCACATTTTTCGAATATTACATGGAGACATTTATAAAGTGGAAATGCTATTAAAAATCTACTTCCAAATACCCACTACTTAACTCTAGCATCTGTCTCCTAAAGTGGACCTCTCCCAAGGCCTGTTGGTCTTTAAAATTACTGGGTTGGGCTATCCTTTCTTCTCTTGCCCTCATCCAACTCACCCTAATAGCTAACTAATGCAGTTAACACCCAAATAAAATCTTTATTGCTTAAATTTTCCCCAAATCCCCCTTGCATTAAAAATACTTCACAGAACACATCTATACTTACTTATTATGTGTGTCCAGCTGTCCTAATGGCATCTATGTATCTCATGACGTGTCAATAGATATAAAAACATATCTATGTCTAGACATTGGCATGCTTTTTAAAAACAAGATCATATTGTATACAGTGTGAACTCTTACAGGATCTGGGAGCTGAAACCCCATATTTCTGAGCTGCTACATTGCACTCAAGTGTACTTTAATCACTCAGGACCACTCCAGCTAGAATGTACCTGATAAGGGATGTGGGGATTTCCTCCACAACCCCTAACCTCAGGAAGTGTCAAGGTCTAGGAGATGCCACAGCTTACTCATGATTGCTGAGAGGGAGCGAGGAGGAGGATGGAAATTAGGAATAAGAAGACCTAGTCCAGTGGGTCCACTGCATAGGGATATGGCCCACTCCTAGGCAAAGGCACAATTGCAACCTGGACTTTAACCTTACAAAAGGAAACTATCTAACCTCATTGCATGTACCCCCATCTTAATCTGCAATTTAAAATGAAAAAAGACAATCATTTCTTAAATGGCCATAGAAAATATTCAAAGAATAATCTCTGTTTTGCCCACTTTTCTAAACCAAAAGGATCTCGTGCTTACAGGTCAGTCAGAAGTGGCCTGAGGTCTGCAACGTAAGAGCCAAGAGATGGGGGCTGAGCGTTCACCCAGGTTTGACCACTGACCCTGGTCAAATCAGGTAATCTCCTGGGGTCAAAATGAGGGTCTAGGGTCATTTGACTTGATCTCTTTCCTATAAAAAGTCTGCAACCCTTTGAAATTGCTACTGCTTCAGAGTAGGATCCCTTCACCACCCCTGCTTCGTATATCCATCTGCTGTCAGTTCCATAGCACAAGCTGGGACCTTGTATCTCTAGGACCTAGAAATCTGCCTAAAAATACTCAATAAATATTTGTTGAATGAATGAATTTTTTCACTGTCTGAAAAACTGTTTGTGTTCAGTGGATCTAGGTCCAAGGTCATGTGCTTAACCAGCCTTGGGTTTAAGCAAATGGGATACAAGGCACCAAAGGGGTAATTAGAGGATAATCCCTAGAGGTCATCATCAAGAGGAAAGAGAACACAGGTTTAGAACGACCCTACTGTAAAGCAAGCAGAGTGTGGATGCCGAAAACAGGCACAGCAGACTCTGAGTACTCAGGCCAGGTCGGACTGGTATGGGCAGGCAGGTAGAAGATTGCTGAAACTTAATGAAAGGTCATGTCGACATTAGGACAGCTGGACACACATCATTAACTTACATAATTTAGTAAATAGAAATTGTGATGGAAATTCAGAGGTGGGGAGGAAAGAAACTGCAGAAGTTTGAGAAAAGCGAGTTATCGACTTTGACTAGAGTTTAAAGTCTTAACGGATGGAGGGAAGGACCCTAAACCTGAGAGAGACCGGTGGGGGCTCTGCATGACCTCATCACTGGTCTGCCAACCCCTGAATGTCTCCAAATGGGGAAGAATCTGATCAAAGCTGTGTCTTAGGAAATTATCCTGCTTCTGGTTCACTTGTAGAATAAGTCAGCACAGAGCAGGTGATAACCTGGGTTCCTCCTACAACTTCAGTCAGTCTATTCTGCATTTGGGACATTTTATGTTGAATTTGCTTGAAAATAGAGATGTTTGAAGTCACCGATGGCCATAAAACACACCCATAACAGGAAGACGAGGAGGGGGTTACCCCCATAGGCCAGTCTGGGAGGGAGGTGGGAGCCAGACTGTACAGAGGGATTCTTCAGCCCAGGTACCTTCCATGAGCTCGGCCCATTCATTCAATGTGGGATGAGTCGACGTGACCGAGGCCCTACGCCTAGGTGAACGGGAGGAAGGCTGTGACACCCTTTGCAGAAAAGAGCAAGTCAAGCAGTATAAACAGGGAGCCAGAAGGCCTGAGTTTGAATCCCACCTGTGCTGTTTCTTCACGCTGAGACAGATATGCAGATACTCAAGTGGAATATGTTTGTAGGAAAGATGCCTTTAGGGTCCAGCATGATTTTTGTACAGGTAATCAAGTGGTCAAGGCTGGAAGCGAATTTAAATGCAGATCTGTAGGGTAATGCTGAAGTTTCTAAAGTTGACGGGAGTGTAGATGGGAACCTAGGGTCGAACTTAGGGGAATGAACACCTTCCACAGAAGAGAAAGAAGCAGGAGCAAGTTAAGTAAACAGAAGAAGGGTAAGAAAACTAGACCACTTGAAGTCAGGAGTCCAAGACCAGCCTGAGCAAGAACAAAACCCCATCTCTACTAAAAACAGAAAAAATTAGCTGAGCATGGTGGCACAAGCCTGTAGTCCCAACTACTTGGGAGGCTGAGGCAGGAGGATAGGTTGAGTCCAGGAGTTTGAGGTTGCTGTGAGCTGGGCTGACACCCAGACACTCCAGTTGGGGCAATAGGAAGACTTTACCTGGGAGGAAAAAGAAAGAGGAGTCAGAAAACTAGACTTAGATGCCTAGGGTAAAAAAAGCCAAGCCTATAAGAAGCTTCAAGTAGCATGGTATGAAGTACCCCACACATTTGAAATGCAAAGGAGCACTTCCATTCAGGAAGTTTAAGTCAAGAGAGGGGAGGGTCAGAAGTGAACAGGTGAACAGAACATCTCTAGCTCATGTGTGCACCCTGCTTCTTTGTTTAGACGGTTCTTACAGCAACCTGCCGTTTTTATCACTCCCACTTCACTGTTTAAGAAACCGAGGCACAAGGAAGCCCCGTTAGCTGTGCCAGGTACAAAAGCTCGTCACAGGAAGGGCCTGCTATTCCAAAGCTTGCCTTCTGATATTCTGGCCCTGACCCCTCAGGCTGCAGGCGAAATAAATGCCAGAGGGCAGGCCAATGACAGAGACAAGTTCCAGAGGCCAAACTCAGCCTCTTTAACAATATTTTAGCATTTCAAGTGCGGAGAAACTAAATCACTTCAAATGTAATGTCTCATCAGTTTTCTAATTAAATTGTCCGGGTTTGTATAATTCTAATCATACCTTTAGACCCAGAAGAGATAGGAGTTCATAAATTCCCAAGGAATCTCTCTCTCTCTCTTATTTTTTTTTATTTTTTGAGACAGGATCTTGCTCTGTTGCCCTGGCCAGAGGCTAATGATATCATCACGGCCCACAGCAACCTTAAACTCCTGGGCTTGAGCCACTCCCCTGCCTCAGCTTCCCCAGAAACTGGGACCGCAGGTCTGCCCAATCATGCCTGGCTAATTTTTCTATGTTTTCTAGAGATGGGGAAGTCTCGGGCTGGTCTCAAGCTCCTGGCCTCAAGTGGTCCTCCTTCCTAGACCTCCCAAAGTGCTAGGATTCCAGGTGTAAGCCACTGTGCCTGGCCCAACTTCATACTTTTGATCCATCTCAAATGCAAGTAACAGAGGCACAAAGGCACAGAACTGCTACACAGTGAACTCTGCAGAGGAAACCTCAGTCTATGGCTCACATAATATCTACTAGTTTGGAGGATTTCTTCTGGGCAATCATCTGAAATTCTCAAGAAGGAGATCTGAGTCGATCTGTCTCTCAATAGGGGACTGTTGGAAGTCAAGGACCAGGGAATCAGGATGGTGCCAGGTTGTAGAGTTTAAATTTGTCACATGAAACCATGCGAGTACGGGCGAGGGGAAGTGAGCAGGGCAGTGACAGGATCACAATGGCAGTTATGAGGTTCTGTCTGAGGGACCAGAATGGGAATGGCAGGAGCCCGGAGCGTAGAGGCATGACGTGAGAAGGCTGACCCAAGGGCTAAGGGCAGTGGCAGAGGAAATGGGGGAAACAAAGCAGAGCCAGCTGGATCCTTGGACCACACAACGCTTTCTGAGTCAGAGGTTGCTGACCAACGCCTCCAGACTCAGTCCTGTCCCAAGCTCTATTTAGCAACTCCTGTGTGGTAGCGTCTGGTCCCATGCCCTGGGTTCAACAAACAGGCAGCCAGCTTGCTTCTGTGCCAAATTCCTTGCTCCTCCGTGCAGAATTATCCCTCTCTTCCTCCTCGGGGAATCGTCCCACCACCTTTTCTTCCCCTTCTGCCCAACTCCTTCTACCCCCGTGGGACCCACCAGGTAACTGTCATTACACTCCTGAGACACACACCGTATCTTGCGGAGCCTTTACTTCTCCTACCTGGCTTTGTGCCTCCCCACACCCACCCGCAGCCCACGTTGGCCCTGTTTCCTGTTTCCCGGTTGGTGCCCCTTCGGTCACTCACCCTCCTCCACGCAGCGCTGCCACAGTCTTCTGGGAAGGGGTGACGCGGTGTTTCTCTAAATCTCAATTAACATAGGGAAAACGAAAATCACAAAGACAAGCTGCCACTAACTAAATGGAAGGCGATGCCTTTTTATTGGCCTCTGACACATCAAATTCCAGGTGGACAAAGGTGTTCAACCAAGTGCAAAAATCACTTCTAGGAGAAACATGAAAATGGATATTACCCAGAGGGGGAAAAGGCGCTAAGCAATCACTGGAGCTGAATTTTGCCTCCAGAGAGAGAGCACAAGCCTCTGCAAACATGTTGCTCCTTCTGTCTACCAAGAAGCCCAATGCCTGGAACTTGGTCCCAGAATACCAGCCACGTTCCTCACCCAGGGACTGCTACGTTGATGGATCAAACCTGAAGTATTTTAGAAGTTTCGCAAGGTTTGACATCTTGCAAGAAGAAAAAAAAATAGGTTTCCACATAGTGTTAAAAATATGTATATGAACCATTGGTTGTGTGTGTGTGTGTGTGTGTGTGTGTGTGATGTCCTGAAATTCAGTGTTGTTCAGTTTCAGTTCAAATGCTAGACATATTTCCTGTAGATCAGCGGATCTCAACCTGTGGGTCACAACCCCTTTGGGGTTCTCCTGAATATCAGATATTTACTTTACAATTCATAACAGTAGCAAAATTACAGTTTGAAATAACAACGAAAATAATTTTATGGTTGAGGGTGACCACAACATGAGGAACTGTATTAGAGGGTGGCAACTTTAGGAAGGTTGAGAACCACTGCTATTGATTGTTTCTGGAATCACAAACCTAATCGTGTAACCCCTAAGAAGCCCTGATTTTACTCTCATGCATTATCCCTGACATTTTCACATTTTCCATGTTACATATTTCTTAAAACATTACAGAATTCTAATTTGAAACTTGAAAACGAGAACTGTAGTGCATGACACAGTCAAATAAATAAAACTAATCAACACTTCATTTTTTTTTACTGATCTAGTCTAAAATTTTTTTAATTCATGCCTATATTCTTTTATCCACAGTTTGTTATATATAAGAGCAACACTTACTTCATTAAAATATATATTGATATATGCTTAAAATTGACTGGAAAACCAAGAAGAATATTAAATTCCAAGTGCTCAGATACTATCATTTGCTTATCTTTATGTACAGAAATAGAAAAAAATTGTTCTTGAACATCAATTTATTTGGGCATATGTTGTGAAAATTTTATTTAAGAGTCGACCAGAGTAGCTCTTAGAGGATAATGTATAATAGTAACTCATGCCAAGGTTTTGCAACTACTACCAAAATAATCTTTTTTAATCATCATATTCTATTTTTTGGTAACTTTGTTAATTCATTAGTACATGTGAAGCTCCACTTCTAAGCCCTTCGGTATTAAAAGGTTTGGTTTTTTTGTTTGTTTGTTTTTGAGACAGTCTATGTTGTCCCTGGTAGAGTGCCATGTCATCACAGCTTACAGCAACCTCAAACTCTTGGGCTTAAGTGATTCTCTTGCCTCAGCCTCCCAAGTAGCTGAGACTACCGGCGCCTGCCACAACATCCAGCTAATTTTTTGTTGCAGTTGTCTTTGTTGTTTAGGTGGCCCAGCCCGGATTCGAACCCACCAGCCTCGGTGTATGTGCCCAACGTCGCAACCACTGTGCTACAGGTGCCGAGCCAATATTAAAGCATGATTTGAATAATCCATTTCCCATACTGCAGAAAAATTAAAATTATTCAGTCACTTGTCTTGTATGGCACAAAACATTGCTGAAGTGACTAGTAATATAATATTTCTACCCAGAGTAATATTTTAAGAAATATGTTTTAGGCTCGGCGCCTGTGGCTCAGCAGCCTAAAGCGCCAGCCACGCACACCTGAGCTGGCGGGTTTGAATCCAGCCTGGGCCACCAAACAACAACGACGACTGCAACCAAAAAAAAAAAAATGGCCGGGCGTTGTGGCGGGCACCTGTGGTCCCAGCTACTTGGGAGGCAGAGGCAGGAGACTCGCTTGAGCCCAGGAATTGGAGGTTGCTGTGAGCTGTGATGCCACAGCACTCTACTCAGGGTGACAGCTTGAGGCTCTGTCTCAAAAAAAAGAAATATGTTTTAAAGGC
>CAUYON010061133.1:0-11218 GCA_963573935.1 Arctocebus calabarensis
GGCGCCTGTAGTCCCAGCTACTTGGGAGGCAGAGTCAGGAGACTCGCTTGAGCCCAGGAATTGGAGGTTGCTGTGAGCTGTGATGCCACAGCACTCTATCCAGGGTGACAGCTTGAGGCTCTGTCTCAAAAAAAAAAAAAAAGGAAATACTATATGTCTCTTCTTTTTTGTCTTAGAAAAATGAAAAATAATTTTTACAACTACAAATAGCCTTGCTTTTACTAAATTATCTGAAGCTAACCTTGATACCTAAATTTGGGCCCTAACATTCAGCTGCTTTAAAGTTCTACTAATATTTCCTTCATAAAACCCATTCCATGGACTTTTTCCCTGAAATTCATTTTTATCAGGCTAAATGAAAGTTTTTGCTTAACAGCATATTTCTGAAGTTCTTCATCCTTGGTTCTTTGTAAGCCTATCATTTGTTCTTGGGTCTGTCCTGGCCATTATATCCCATGTACCTCTGTCTCTAGGGAGTCCTTCAACAATTTTGCCAAGGGCTCCTTGCAGACTTTTGTCACACAAATTCTTCACATGAAATGTTCAGGTCTGCCTTGTGGAAAAATACATTAGCTAATCTGCTATATCAGATCCAGAAGGATCCATGTGCTTAAAAATTACCTAGATTGATCATGATTTGAAATCATTTCAGATACCATAACTATTTTAAACGCATCTTTGAGTAAATATGAGAGGCTGAGACAGGAAAAGTGTTCCATCATTAAATAGCATTACATCTAATCATATTACCACCAAAACCATGGCAAGAAAGCCATGTGATTACAAGGTGGGAAGGAATGTCTTTACCAAAAGTGGGTGTGGGGAATAGCAGTGAGCACTTCGTGGCTTGTTATGTCCCTAGTGTCCTCCCAGAAATTTCTTTATTTTGAGTTTTGACCTTTCAACATCTTTTTTAAGTGGGGGGAGACTGTTATTATTTCCTATTTGGTGATCAGAAAACAGTAGTTGAGAAGACTCAAATTTAAACCTACTGAGTTCATTCAAAATCCTCGAAAATTTACAATGCTTAAATTGGAGGGTTGGGTTTTTACTTATTTTTTTTACTTATTTTTTCCTCCTCTTGAATCTCCTCTTGAAACTTTCCTTCCTCCTACCAGATAGGCCATTGCACATTTTATGACTCATAAGCATATTGTTAATAAGCACTTACTGAGCCCCAAACCCAGGTATACCCTGTGCTAGGCTGTCCATGCTTTCATGTGTAGAACAGGGGAAAGGTGCAGTGTCATAACAGCTTCAACTGCATCACCCCACAAATGTGGGGGCTGCACAAAGAAAGTCATCATTATGTTTATGGAAAATTTCAGTTTTGAAGAACATTTCTAGCTTTTTAAGAGTGCTTTAAATCAGATGATTCCTAGTAAAGCAAAGCAGAACCCTAGATAATTTTCTTGAGATTGATTTTCAATTTATCCTTTCATGGTTCCTGCTTTCCCAGGCCTCTGCTATGCATAGTACTGGCTGCTAGGGAGCTTCTCAGAAGACAGGAGATACTTCTCATCAGTGACGCCTCAGATCACACTTCACTTTGAATGTCCAAGCTCTTTTCTGAACTCTTAGATGCAGTCACACCTGACCCCCACATCCCTCACTCCCTACTCTATTTTCATCTTAGCTTGTATCACTATCTTACAACATATTTGATATCTATTTTCAGTTTCCTGAGTTAATTTGGAGTTGCCAGTGGAATGGCCAATTAACTAGTCCTCAGACTATTTGATTTAAAAAAAAAAAAGTACCAAAGTACTATTAATAGAACATTGCCTATGACAACTATACATTTTATTATTCTTATCCTAAAAATGCTCTGTCAGGGGGGACAATCCTCCTGTATGAAGTAATTATTTAACCTGCATTAGAAAAATGAGGCCAGGCACATAGCTCACATCTGTAAGCATAGCATTTTAGGAGGTCAAGGTAGGACGATCTATTGAGGCCAGGAGTTTAAAAGTAGTCTTAGCAACATAGCAAGACCTCATCTCTACAAAAGAAAAAAAAATAAAGTTAGCATAGTGTTGTGGGGTGTGCCCATGGTCCTGGCTACTCAGAAAGCAGGAGCAAGAGGATTGCTTGAGCCCAGTAGTTTGAGGGTGCACTCAGCTATGACTAAACACTGCACTCCAGCCTGGGTGACAGACTAAGACTCTGTCTCTATAAACAATCCAAAAAAAAAAAAAAAAGGAAAAGAAAAGAGAAATGCGAGTATAGGAAAAACAGATGTGTTCACACATATGGTCAAACATGCACTGTCCATATTTTTCCCAAAGTGATGAAACAAATTTTATTACATTCAAGGTGCTATGAAAATTGAACAGAAATACATATAAGTAAACATTGACCTACTCCAAATTCAGCTTTCCATGGCCTGATTCTTCTGAAATTGAATGCTTTTATATGAAGATTATGTAGTTGGCAAAGAGAGAGAGAGAGAAATTTTTCGCTTCAGCATTCAAACTTCTGACATTGTACTATATCTTCTAATTCTATGATTACGTGCAATCACACACACTCTTTTGATGTAAAATTAATCCATTCTTTCAACAAATATTTATGGATTTCCTACTGTTGTTAGGGGCTCTGTAGATTCTTGGTGATTCAATGGGGAACCAACAAAAGACCCCTACCTTCATGGAGCTTCCAGTTGGATGAGGAAGGAAGACATTCATCAAATGAACACTAATTCGATCTACAAACAATAATCCCTGATATTAAAAGAAACATATGCGTACCATGTACTATGAAAATATTTAAGGGGGAAACCACTTTTATCTGGGTTTGGGGAAAGTTTCCCAAAGGAAGCCACATTTGAGCTGAAATATGAAATGATCAGTTATTGACTAGGTGAAGATAGGAATAATATGAAGAAGAGAGAGAGTGTGTGTGTATGTTCAAGAGAGTTAAATAGCGTATATGAAAGAATTGGATAGTTTTCCTTTTCAGCTTAATGTGCTGCATTGACTTCTGCTGCCAAAAGCTAAATATAGTTGGTTTATGGTTATTTATAAAGCTAGCAGTCTGGGTGTTGTCAAGCATGGAAATTTATTTTTCATTACCTAGTTAATAAAAAACTATTATTGGCAAAACCAAAATGGTGGTTATGTCATACTAGATATTTTGTGTCAAAGTTTCAAACTGTTATAAGTTGATTTTGTCATTCCAACCTAAGGAACAGAATACTGGGAAACAAATAGACCCAGAAGCACAGAAATCTGGATATCTGGTGAACCTTTAATACTGCTGACCAGATGCTGCTTTTGTGAACTAATTCCTTTTGAAAATCTCAATGAAGGTTTTCAACACTTTTCTATCACCATATCTAAATTGTGCATTCTTTTAGGAACAAAGGGAAAATGTTCACCAAAATCATAATTTATTAGCCCACTTTCCAGACATGCTTACTGGGTTGTAGTTCATAGTGCAATTATGACTTTTGATCACTTGCCAAATAAATAATAGAAAATAAATAACTTGCTCATGCTGTTACCTTCTGCAGTTGTAAATCAAGACGGCCAGCCTCTCATAGAAGGAAAACTTAAAGAGAAGCAAGTCAGATGGAAGTTCATCAAAAGGTGGAAAACTCGCTATTTTACACTAGCTGGAAATCAACTTCTGTTTCAGAAAGGAAAGTCTGTAAGTTCCTATGTCATCTCTTCCCCTGACATCTCTTACACTTTCATTTTTAAGGTTTTGATCTCCATCAACCAGCTAGACACTTTGTCTTGAGTTAAAACTCTGATAACTTTTTCCTTCTTCCTTGTATAATCTTATAGCGTTATTTTATTGCATATTTTCTTTTGTCTGGTCTGTTCATTCCTGTCAACTGTTTCCCTGCTCTCTTTTCAGATTAATATGGGAGGCTGTTTTTGCTGACTTAGGTTTTAGAAGATGAACTACAGACCGTCTACATGGTGGTCTTGAATCAAACACGATGCCTTTTGTTTCCGTGAGGGCCCATCCATAAATTTATGGCTTGTGATACTGATTCTTATTTTTACCTTATAACTATAGGATATATTTATAGGTAGCAGTCAAGGAAGAGGGAGAGCAGGCAAGAAGGAAGAAATGGAGGCTGATATATTTTAAGTACCTCTTCTAGTCAACAAAGGTCAATTTTGATTAGAGAAAAATATTACTATCTTTTATTCATGTAATATTCAATTAATAAATAGAATATAATTCTAACAGAATTAATAAATATTCATTTAATATAACTTTCAATCTGAAGAAGATGCTCTGTAGTTATCTGCACTCTGAATTTTCAGTGGGAAACCTTCAAAATAGCATACTCTACTGCATCCGATGTATACTTAAAACACAAAGCCAATGGTAAACTGTATCAGAGTTCTTGACAGAGTTCTTAACAGAAATAGAACCAATAGGAATATATGAATATATAAGAGATTTACTATGAGTAATAACAGAAGTTCTTAACAGAGAACTTGACAGAGTTCTTAACAGAAACAGAACCAATAGGAATATATGGATATATAAGAGGTTTATTATGGCTCATAAAATTATGGAATGCTATAATACACTGTCAGCAAAGAGAGAATGAGAAAAACTGGTATGATTTAGTCTGTGTCCTAAGGCCTGAGAATCAGGTGAATCAATAATGTAACTCTCAGTCCCAAGTCAAAGTCTTAAGATCCCCCTGGGATGAGGAGGAGAATACTGGTATAAATCCCAGAGTCTGAAAGCCCAAGACCCAGGAGCCCTGATATCTAAGGGCAGGAGAAAACAAATACCTCCACTCAAGAAGAGACTGAAAATTCACCTGTCCCCCACCTTTTTGTTCATCCAAATCCCCAAAGGATTATATAATGCCCATCCACACTGGTGAGGGTAGTCTCCTTTACACATTCTACTGATGTGTAAATACTGGCTCTTCCAGAAACAATATCATAGATACATTCAGAAATAATGTTCAACCAGCTATCTGGGTATTCCTTAGTCCAATCAAGTTGACACATAAGCTTAACCATCCCATAAATCAAACTGTGTCTGAATTAATTAATAAAAGGAGTTAAATTAGTTAAAAATGACAATTCATTTCAGATATATGAACTATATCTTTAGAGTCCTCATTAGAAAACTTATTTGAGCCTTTTATTCAACAGAAATCAAGAATGATTTATCTGAATTATGATAAATTCTAACCAGGGCTCTTTTAATTAATAAGACTTACTATTAACTTTTTAAATGAAAAAGAATATTCTTGTGATACCTAGATTGATCTCTTGTTACTTTCTTTATCTATGTGTATTATGACATATGCAAATAAACTCTTCTGTGGTTAAAGAGTTTTTTGAGAGCAAAATACAATAGTATACTCAATTTAGACAGTTATTAGAGATTTAAAGATTTATTATTTTTAAACATAGATTCACACTAAAACATTTTAAAGTATTTAAAATGACTATGTGTGAGTTTCCTGTTTTTATTCAAGACATCAGGAATAAAAGTGAAGATTAGTGATTGATTCCTCAGATTCCCTTAATAGAATTAGTACATAAGAATGAGTTTTTTCTGAAGTCAAATAATGACCATTATATTCCTCAATTCAGGGCTTTTATTTTATTTTATTTTATTGTGTAGAGACAGAATCTTACTCTATCACCCTCAGTAGAGTGCCGTGGGGTCGCACAGTTTACAGCAACCTCCAACTCCTGGGCTTAGGTGATTTTCTTGCCTCAGCCTTCCGAGTGGCTGGGACTACAGATGCCTGCCATAACGCTCGGCTATTTTTTTGTTGCAATTTGGCTGGAGCTGGGTTCGAACCCACCACCCTTGGTATATGGGGCTGGCGCCCTACTCACTGAGCCAAAAGCATTGCCCTGATTCAGGGCTTTTTAATGAAGCTTAAAGATTAAGGAATTTTATAATTATCTAACTTGTTTTACATCTCTGTTAAGAAATAATGGTTTGGCTCAGCGCCTGTGGCTCAAGTGGCTAAGGTGCCAGCCACATACACCTGAGCTGGCATGTTTGAATCCAGCCCGGGCCTACAAAACAAGGACAGCTGCAACCAAAAAATAGCCAGGCATTGTGGTGGATGCCTGTAGTCCCAGCTACTTGGGAGGTGGAGGCAGGAGAATCACTTGAGCCCTGGAGTTGGAGGTTGCTATGAGCTGTGATGCCACAGCACTCTACCCAGGGCGAAAGTTTGAGGCTCTGTCTTAAAAAAAAAAGAAAGAAAGAAAGAATGGTTTGACATTCCAGAAATCTAACAGAACATGTGGCTCAAATAGTGAGAAGTGATTTAATATAGCATGGGCCACAGGAAAATACCTCTAACCTCCAGGGACACAATAAGTACCAGTGGTCAGCAGTCGTACTGGAAGCTTCAGCACATCATTTAAAAAAGGACTTTTCTTTTAAATAAAAGACATGTGCATTTTAAAGTGAGAACTGTGGTTGGAAGATTGTACTGGAATGTTTTACTTTTGCATTCCTAAGGTCTTGATCCCCACCAACTAACTAGGCAACAGTGTCCTTTGCCTTTCTCTCTATTCCTATCTTAGTTGACTCATTGTTCCTCTTTAAATTACTATGGTAACTCTTTATTTTTTTTTATTGCCCTCAACCTAACATCAGGAAGGAAATTTTATTTTGTTGACTAGTTCCTCAGTGTATCAATTTCTATGCTATCAACTAATGCAAAGAAATATAATTTTGGGGGGGTTGGGATTCATTGAGGGTACAAAGAATTAGGTTACACTGATTGCATTTGTTAGGTAAAGTCCCTCCTATAATTGTGTCCCACCCCCACAAAAACACAATTTTATTACCATCAGATACTTACTATAAATTATTCAAACTTCATCCTGTAAATCCTCTAAAAGAATTTTGAAAAATCTGAGCAAGACCTTGTAGCATTTTAAGATGCATCAGCACTTTTTTATTACAAGTTTAAATAGTTCCACAAGCTGTAATTTCTCTATGTGTGTGTGTATGTGTGTATATGTGTGAATACACATATATGTGTATCTGTATCTATTTATAAATATGAAGGAAAAATGAAGCAGGCAAAGAAAAAAGAAAAAAAATGTATTCAGGCAGGTTAAAGACCTGAAATTGCTCTGAAGAAGTATGTGATCCCTTAAAACTATTCATGTTATAAAGTTAAAGGAAGACAAAAAAAAAAAAAAAAACCTATTTGTGCTAGCCTAGTACGATGGTTCCGGTGTTGTAGAGACCCTTAAACTTCTGCTTTAATAAAAGGCAAATGTAGCATCATTCCAACACAAAGTAAATATTCCTTTACTTTGTGTTGGTAGGCAAAGCATGCTTCCAAAGCTGCATAGACTTTCAAAAACAGTTAGAGCCACTCAAACACCAGAACATTTTCATTCAATTAAAGGTTTGGAAAATCCTTTCTTAGAAGTAGCACAAATGAAAATTCAACTTCATATATCCCAAGCTATCTGAAGTTCTGAGCTACTAGTATTCCAGATTATGCTGCTGTACTTTGCTCCACTAATAGTGTTAATACCAATAGAAAAGTAAGAACTGTGAATTAAGCATTTTCCCAAATCCCACTTTATAATAATGTCGTACAAATTAACTATCTTATGCCAAGCTACCGTGCTATAATAAAGGCTCAATTGCTCACTCCAGCTATTATTCTAATGACTCCCTGAGGCCTTAGTGAAAAAAGCGAAGAATAAAAAGGGATTCTGGCCCTCTTGGACAATTCTGCAGTAGTCAGAGACCCTTGCCTACACTAAGAGCCAGCTCATGTTCTTTCCTTCCGGTGCTTTTCAGAAAGAAGATCCAGATGACTCCCCCATAGAACTCAGCAAAGTACAGAGTGTGAAAGCTGTGACCAAGAAACGCAGGGATCGCTCTCTCCCTCGAGCTTTCGAAATCTTCACAGACAATAAAACTTATGTTTTCAAGGCCAAGGACAAGAAGAATGCAGAAGAATGGCTCCAGTGCATCAATGTGGCGGTTGCCCAAGCAAAAGAGAGGGAAAGTAGAGAAGTAACCACATATCTGTAGGGATTTACAAGCCATCCTCAAGCAATCGTATACCACAAGCATTGCATTATCATTGCCAATGTCAAGAAAACAAGATAAAGTAACCAAGCCATACT
Organism: Arctocebus calabarensis; assembly: GCA_963573935.1. Lineage (NCBI taxonomy): Eukaryota > Metazoa > Chordata > Mammalia > Primates > Lorisidae > Arctocebus > Arctocebus calabarensis. The sequence continues at coordinate 8,118 of CAUYON010061133.1, forward strand.
GTTTTTCTACTTAATACCAGTGGAGTTGTTGTCCCTAGAAAGAAGAGCCTAAACTGACAAGATTCTTAGTAAATTTCAGGCACTATCAGGTTTTCTTTAACTCCAGAACATCTCTCTGGTACATATTCGAAAAAGGACCTACCAAGAATGCCCTTACATGGTGTGGGGCTGGGAAGAGAAAAGTCATTGATAAAGATACTTCCATAGATATGGCATTTAAAATTGTAAAAAAAAATAAAAAAAAAACTTTAAAAGATGCCAGAACTATCTTGAGGAAAGATTGACACCTCTGATGAAAAATCAGTCTGTCAAAGATATTATCAACAAAACACAAAGAAAAAAACTATTAGAAAAGTTGAATTAACATACACTGAGAAAAACTATATAGCTTACTAATAATTACATTATCCTTTCTTAATACAAATGAGGTTACCATGTGGTAAAATGGTCCTCTAATTAAGTCATTTATGTAATTAAATGTCTATCTTTAAGAATTTCTTATTTAATTATTCCCTTTAGGAGCATATAATATAACGTAATATGAAGTTTAAATATTTGGATATATATACCCAAGGCAGTAACTATAACATAGAATACGCATAGAAAACCATTTTCTCTATCTTCAAAATACATGCCATCGCCACTAAACTTTAAGATTTTAAACTACAGTGCTATAATTTCCTACTTTGCATTCAGTGTTTTAATATCTCCAAATCACAAACATTTATTGGTTTTCTTTTCTATTATCCATAGATATGTTTTTAAGTGAACTATGGAAGACAGAATTCTAGAATGATTCCCAAGACCCATGCCCTGGTATAATCTTTTCCCTGTTGAATGTGGGTGGAAGTCTGTAACTTGCTTCTAACCAATAGAATATGGCAAAAATGATGAGGCAGTCTCTCCCATAATTGTGTTACATTACATGGCAAAGGTGAAAAGTTTTTGCAGATGTGCTTCAAGTCCCTAATCAGATGACTTTGAGTTAATTGAAGAGGTGTCATGGGTGGGCCTGACCTAATTAGATGAGTCCTTTAAAAGTCAGTGAACAAGTCAGAGACTTTCTACGGGCCTCAAATAAGCCAGGTGCCACAAGTTCTATAGCTGCAGGGGAATGAATTATACCAATAATTACTTTATCTTGAAAGAAGACACTGAACCTTAGATAAGGGCCCAACCCCAGTCAACATCTTAATTTTGGCTTTATGAAACTCTGAGTATAAGACTTGGTTGAACTATGCTTGAACTCCTGATCCACAAAAACATTCAGATAATAAATATACCCTGTTTTTAACTGCTAAATTTGTGGTGATTTGTTTTGCAGTAGTGACCAATAAAAAATCTACTGTGGAATACATATAGAGAAGAATTTTTCCCTTAATGGGGTTATGTAGTGTCCTATAGAAACCTGGAGAAAGAGTATAAGTTGTTAACAACCTGACTCTACTGCTAACTCACTAGGATAGGAAACATAAATGGAACCATGTTTGAGGAAATAAACTTAATTCAATTTTAACATGTCAAGTTTGAGGGTGTTATGAGTTACAGAAGTTTTTACACATTGGAAATATAGTCCTGAAGATGAAAATTATAGTTCATTGGATATGTAGGTAGTTACTGAAAATGCAAAATTATATAAAATTATTCTGGGGGAATAAGAAGACAAAAGAATTAATAAGGGCTCTTAGGGACACCATCATTTAAGTCAAAGCAGGATGGATTCACTGATCAGTGTTCAGAGATGGTGTATATATTTTTTTTAAACAGAGTCTCAGTTTGTCGCCCTCAGTAGAATGCCGTGGCATCACAACTCACAGAAACCTCAAACTCTTGGGCTTAAGCGATTCACTTGCCTCAGCCTCTCAAGTAGCTGGGACAGGTGTCCACCACAATGTCCAGCTATTTTTAGAGATGAGGTCTTGCTCTAACTCAGGCTGGTCTTGAACTTGTGAGCTCAGGCGATCCATTCGCCTCAGCCACCCAGAGTGCTAGGATTACAGCCATGAGCCACCGCACCTGGTCTCGAGATGGTGTAGACCAGGGGAAATGATGTCATAAAAGGCAAATCAGTAAAGATTTTTCAGAAAAAAAAGGAGAGGTCAACAATTTGAAATCCTAAAGAGTAATCACTTAAGGTAAATCCTGACGTTCACAATTAGGAAGCAGCTGGTGTCCCTGGTAAGAACTATTTCACAGGAGTGATGGGGTTGCTGAAGAATCAATGGGAAGTTCGTAGCTGAAAGTGATAGTTGGGCTATCCCTTCAACAAAGTGGAGCTAAGACAGAGAGAGTGTTTTCTTTTTTGTTTTCAGGAGGAAAGAGACTTAAGGGAAAAGAGGAGTTAAAAATACAGAAAGAAAGAGAAAAATAACTTTGCTCGAGTAAGGTTTCCAGAAGTGATAGAAAAAATCAAAACTCTTTCCTTCAGTAGCAGTTTACTGAGTGTGTACTAGGCAACATGCACCATGTTTGGCCTGGGGATAGAAAGAAAATAGACACAGCTTCTCTCTTCCAGGAGAATAAAGTGTAGTGGAAGAGACAGACACAACAGAAATGTCAGTGGTATATGGTGGGGGCCTCACTGAAGATGCACACAGGGTCCTGTGGAAGCAGGAGGAGGCAGCAGAGTAAACTCGGAGTGGGTTCCCTCGCTGTTGCCTGGAGGAATTGAAGAATGGGCAAGTCTCCAAGAAAGAGGAGGAATATTGTGGACCAAAGAGGAGCAAATGTTCAGTAGAGAGAACCACCTTGCAAATGCAAAGGAAGGAGAGGGAACGTGGTCCATTTGCAAAACTGCAAGTTCTTCCCAGCTTTGAAACATGAGGGGCAGTGGGGAATGGTACAGAGTGACACTGAAAAGCCCGTGGGACATAGCATGCAGGCCTTGGCTCCATGTGCAGGACCTTAAACTTCTTCCTTAAGATGGTGAAGCACCATTAAAAAGTTTTGTGTTTGTTTTTTGTTTTTTTTTTTTTTTTTTGAGACAGAGCCTCAAGCTGTCACCCTGGATAGAGTGCTGTGGCATCACAGCTCACAGCAACCTCCAATTCCTGGGCTCAAGCGAGTCTCTTGCCTCTGCCTCCCAAGTAGCTGGGACTACA
>CAUYON010061135.1:0-15063 GCA_963573935.1 Arctocebus calabarensis
TTCACATAGTAAATGAGAAAATCTCATGAATGTTATGTCAATCAGGTTGATGAAACTATCTCAGATTGTATGTGAAGCCCGCACACTGTACCCCATGATTGAACTAATGTACACAGCTATGATTCAATAAAAAAAAAAAAAAAAGATGGTGAGCAGAGGCAGGACAGGGAAGGGGCTGTGTAAGTAAAGACAGGGTTGAGGCCCTGGGGATAGAGGATGCTAGAGAATGAAGAAAGGGAAACAGATGTAATTAGAAGAGGTAGTACGGGGGCGATGCCTGTGGCTCAAAGGAGTAGGCCCCATATACCCGAGGTGGTGGGTTCAAACCCAGCCCCAGCCAAAAAAAAAAAAAAGAGGCAGTAGGGGAAAGTTTGTTGGTGGTTGAGGGTTCAGGTCCTGGGAATCAAAATTCTGAGATTCAAATCCTGGCTCCCTCATCTGTCAAGTCTTTGACCTTGGGCAATCTTTTTGATCATGAGTGTCTCTATTTTCCTCATCCCTAAAACAGCTCTAATAAATATGTTGTCTTGGCTCGGCGCCTGTGGCTCAACGGGCTAAGGTGCCAGCCACGTACACCTGAGCTGGCAGGTTCGAATCCAGCCCGGGCCCGCCAAACAACAATGATGGCTGCAACCAAAAAAAATGGCCGGGTGTTGTGGCGGGTGCCTGTAGTCCCAGCTACTTGGGAGGCAGAGGCAGGAGACTCGCTTGAGCCCAGGAATTGGAGGTTGCTGTGAGCTGTGATGCCACATCACTCTATCCAGGGTAACAGCTTGAGGCTCTGTCTCAAAAAAAAATAAATAAATAAAATAAATAAATAAATAAATAAATACGCTGTCTTCATAGGATTATGAGAATTAAATGAGACAACATAGAACAGAGCCTGGAACATGTTAATGCTCAATAAATATTGGCTTACCTGGTTGTGGTGGATGAAGTCTAGGATGATATTTTTTTACCTTGGTGTAGTTAGCCATGTCCCTCCCACTGGGAGGCCCATGTGACCCAGCGGCACGGAGGACAGGGACAACACACTGCTTTCACAGCTGTTGCCTTTCCTCTGCCTCCAAGACAGCAGGAGAGTATTAGCTTGGCTTCTTCACCACCTACAACAGCTAGAATAGTGCTGTTCACATAATGCACAGTCACCTGATATTTGCTGAATTAATGAGGGAGGAATATGTGCCTGGAATATCTTAATCCTTTATTCAGACTAGGCACTGTGGCTCCCATCTATAATCCTGGCAGTCTAGAAGGATGAGGTGGATGGATTGTCTGAGCTCTGAAGTTCCAGACCAACCTAAGCAAGAGTGAGACCTTGTCTTTACTAAAAATAGGAAAAAACTAGCTGGGCATTGTGGCAGGCACCTTAGTCACAGCTACTTGGGAGGTTGAGGCGACAGGATCACTTGAGCCCAAGAGTTTGAAGTTGCTGTGAGCTATGATGCCATGGTACTCTACCCAGGGTGACAGAGTGAGATTTTTGTCTTTACCTGGGATGAAGGTGTCTTTTTTAACGTCTCAAAAAGAAATAACAGGCTTGGTGCCCATAGCTCAGTGAGTAGGGCGCCAGTCACATACACCAAGGCTGGAGGTTTTGAGCCTGGCGCAGGCCTGCTAAACAGCAATAACAACTACAACCAAAAAATAGCTGGGTGTTTTGGTGAGTGCCTGTAGTCCCAGCTACTCGGGAGGCTGAGGCAAGAGAATCACTTAAGCCCAAGAGTTTGAGGTTGCTGTGAGCAGTGACATTACAGCGCTCTACAGAGGACAACATAGTGAGACTCTGTCTCAAAAAAAAAAAGAAATGATAAATAAATAAATAAATAAATCCTTTATTCATGAAAAACTGCTTAGTATTTCGTTAACACATAATTAAAATTCTTTGAATCTCCAGTACTCAAAGAGAAGTTAGGTTCTTTGTTCCCTACCTTTATTTACTCATACATCTTACATTATACTTTTATTTTAATATCCATACATATCTTCCCCATTAGACAGGAGCAATCACAAAGGCATGGACTGATTATGTTTTTGTCTTTGGCAAAAGAATGCCTTGCAAAGGACAAGTTTTGTTAATGCGTTGCAAATTTAGAAGTTTTCTTTCTGTTTCGGAGGCCTTGGGGGATGATCTTTGAGGCACAGAGCTATAGTCTCTCAGAGTGTGATAGACAGGAAATCTGGGATTTTAAATTGGGGTCCAGGATAAGCTTTCTAAATCCTATTGGCAAGGAAGGACCTTTGGTGTAAGGGTCAACTGTTGCTCAGAGAGCAGTGGTCCTGGAGGCCACCAAGGTAGTCACTTTAGCAAGAGCATGCAAGGGCCTGTTGTGTTTTTCGCGTTGAAATGGAAAGTGGGCTGGCTTCTAGTTTCACAGTCTGTGAGCCAATCTGAGGGAAGTGTCACTGGATTGATGGAGGGACTTGAAGGACAATGGTTTGTGTGATGAAAAAGAACTGGGAGATCCAGCCAAGGACATGCTTTGTTGATTGTGGAATTGAGAGAATGAAGTCTCTCAGGGAGACACCCTCCCTCCATCAGAGTATCAAACTGGACCAGGAGCAGGTGGAACTGCTATGGGGTAGGCTGACAGTAGAAGAACAACTTTCTTTCTTTCTTTTTTTTTTTTTTGAGACAAAGTCTCAAGCTGTCACCCTGGGTATAGTCCTGTGGCGTCATAGCTCACAGCAACCTCCGACTCTTGGGCTCAAGCGATCATCTGGCCTCAGTTTTTGTCTTTTTGGTAGAAACAGGGTCCGGCCTTTTGCTCAGGCTGGTTTCAAACTCGTGAACTCAAGCAAGCCCCCTGCCTCAGCCTCACAGAGTGCTGAGATTACAGGCGTGAGCCACTGCGCCTGGCCTAGAAGACCAACTTTCAACAGCAATGCCATGAGGCATCCAGGAAAAGTAATGGGTATTTGGATGCTAGGGTTTATCTTAGCTTGAAGTAGAAGTCAAATGGACCTCTCAATTGGCCTGTGTACAACCTTTGGGTTCCCAGAAGATCTAGAAGAAGGGAAAGAGATCCTGAGAAAAAGACATCATTAATCTAACGTGTGGGGACTTAGTCACTCTTCATTTAATTAGGAGAATTGAATATGCAATCATAATTCTACCTTGAGCTTTGAGGAGTTTACACCAAAGGATCTGCTTTGGTTTGTATCATACTGCTTGTCACTGATGGGGTTCATTACAGGACCATGGTACTAACACATGGATAAAGAGCATGTGACTGGAACACGTGTCAGAATGATTTCCACAAATTCAGTGGGAGCCCATTTGGGCTGCCTTTTATATTCTGCAAAACTTACATACATTAAATAGGTTACTGAGACACAATAACTATAATTTACAGTGTGTTCCAGATACATACATATACTCAGTCTTCCCTGACCTTACCAGACTGTAATTAAAGATGAGATCAAGTTTACCTTGTAATATCAAAATTACTGTGGCTCAAACTTTCATCTCATCTGGTGACAGACATTTGCGTCTTTTATGAGGCTCCTCTCTACAAGTAGGGCTTCGCGTCCCCCCGCTGCCCACATGTTCCACAAATCCATGTTGCTCCAGCCATCTCTGAGGTTTCAGGTTGGTCACTGCAGCTCCACCACTGGTACCGGTCACCTCCTGAAACCTCAGGATTGATGCCACCACAACCAGACTGTCCTCTTGGGAGGAGGAAAGGACTTCTCTTTCCTTTACTAGATGTTCCCACAAGTGGACACAAACGGTTTTCCTTTAATTTCCCACAGCATGATGAGAATTGGAGTGTAATATACAGCATCATTTGGGAGAATGTTTAAGGATATGAGAGAAGAATTATAAAACTGACAAACCTAAAAATGGCTAGTAATTCTGAGTGTGCTCAGAGCATAGGCTGTCTTGGGTGACCGGACTAGACCCCCCTGCTGCATTCCCAAGCTTGGGCTACATGGAGGGTCTACTCATCATCTCCCCTTGGGGAGGCCTCCAGTGAGTTGGAGCTCCTGACAGTCCAAGTCCCAATTTCCAGCCCCCTGCGGAGGAGACCACATTTCTCCCGCTAATGTCTCTATCTCAGGCCTCCTTCCCTGTCCTCATTTCCTGTCCCCTCTCTTGGGGGAAACTCCAGGCTTCCTCATTTATGAGGTCAGGGCTGTCGCTGTGGCCTCTGCAAAGCCATCACATAAAAGCAAAATATCCAGTGGGGCACATCCTCCAAAGCATTTTCTCAGTATTCTTATGTGTGAGATAACAGCAGGCCAATCTTTTAACACTAAGACTCATCTAGACCTATTTCTTTTTATAGAATTTTATCCAGCATGAACTTGAAATCACAACTGCAGTTTCTCTACAGTCCTAAGGCCTTCACTTCCACTCTCCCGTGAGAAGCAGTTTAAACAGGAAACATAAGCATGTATACTAAAATAAACAGTGCCATACAGGCTGGGACAGGCTACACCCACACTTTACAGGATAAATATCTCCAAAGACATAACTAAACTGCAGAGAAGTAGTTTTGCCCATAACCAAGACAATTTCTAAAATTATTACGCAGAAACGCTGAGCTTTCTGGAGACACAGCTGTCAAATGCCTATGCCAGGAGAAGGTGTGGGTCAACACAAGCATATCTAACCCGCTCTATTATTACTGGTCACTTTCCCCATACCAAGGACTCATCTGCTTCAAGATGAAAGAAAGTTTCTGCTTAAAGATCTGAAAGCAACAACATTCAAGTCACCATCCTCACTCTAGCCTTCACAAATCTCCAGCCCACTTTTAGTTAGAGCTGTAGTCACAAGTAGCCTGCCGCTGCCCACTCCCACCAGTCTGTTTTTCTTAAGGATATCGCTCCCGAATGTGAGTCCCTCCTTAATGTGAGAGCTGAAGGGAAACTGCTGCCTCCTTTCTGGGAATACAGCCTTTCCTTGAACACAATCTTTCCTCTGTCGTATAAATATGGAACTAATTTTGATTTATTTTTCTTGAAACTTAGATACCTGGTCTGTCAACAATAATTCAAAAAGAATTTCACAAAGGTTAAAGAATTAGAGTTAGCCAAATTGTGAAACTGAAACTCTTTAGGGATTTGCTTTTGATATTCATAGGTCATGCAGAATTAAATAAATTTGAAGGTGTGGATTTTAATGGGTTTAGGTTATGGAGACTTGGACAAATTGAAAGAAAAGATGGGTTTTCAAAACACGTTTCTGAATAAGATTTTATAATTAACAACAGCTGGCAAGCCTATTTGTACTTATATTGGCCACTAGGTCAAACAAGAAAAGTAGATTTTAGCAAATCATAAGTTTACAAATTATCAACGGGGAATACTAGTTTTAATTTCAAAACGCAAGTGTATATACAGTATATAGAAATGAGTCATTTTGCCTTGGCACCATGGTTACTTCCCAGCTACTTGGGAGGCTGAGGCAAGAGAATTGCTTAAGCCCAAGAGTTAGAGGTTGCTGTGAGCTGTGACACCACTGCACTCTACTGAGGGCGACATAGTGAGACTGTCTCAAAAAAAAAAAAAGAAACAAGTCATTCCATTTTCTTTTCTTGCCTTCAATTCCATTCATGGGAACACTTGTTGCCTCTAATGTGTCTAGCACTGAGCTAGTCCCTGAAGTTGACAGCAGGATGAATAAACAAACTTGTTGTGCATGTCCTTACCACCTGGTGGGGGGACAGAGGTGAGTGGGGCAGCAAGAAACATGGTTAGCTAAAAATACTAAAATCAAAAGCCTATTCTCAGTTGACAACAGAGATGTGGACTATGTGTTGCAAAAGTACAGAAAGGGGCTTTTTTTTTTGAGGCAGAGTCCAACTCTGTCACCCTGGGAAGAGAGCATCTTGGCACCATCAGAGCTCAAAACAACCTCAAACTCCTGAGCTTAATTGATCCTTATGCCTCAGCTTCCCAAGTGGCCTGCCACAATTTCCTGCTAATTTTTTTTCTAGTTTTAGTAGAGACAGGGTCTCACTCTTGCTCAAACTCCTGAGCGCAAGCATTCTACCTGCCTTAGTCTCCCAGAGTGCTGGTATTACAGGCGTGAGCCACTGCACCTGGCCAAGAAGGTGCATCTCAGTTGGATTTTGAAACTTCAGTAGGAGGTCACAGAATGAAGGGAGAAGAATTAAACATCTGTTTGATGTTTATCCTTCTTACTAGATTGACTATAAGTTTCATGCGGTTGGGTACTGGGCCTTGTTCAGTGTTGTGTTTTTGGTGCTTAGCCCAGTGCTTGGAACCTATCGACTATTCTAAAATATTTGTTGACTAGTTGAACAGTATTTCACTCAGAGAGAACCACAGTACAATAACAAAATGACTAATGCAATGATTTCCCCAGTCTATGGTTTATAATATCAACATGATTAATTCCTGGAAAGAAAAGAGGTACATCCTGAGACAAGTGAAAAGGAGAGGGGCTGGAGAAGGAAGAGGAAGATCTGTGTTCTAGGCCCAGCCCTTGCATTAAACAGCTATCTGACTCTGAATAAATGATTAGCCTGTACCGCCTCTAGTTTTGTCATTTGTAAAATAGCCTTGGAAGGGTATATTATTGTAAGAAAAACAACTTAAAAAGGAGAAAGAATGTAGCACCGCACTTTTCCCTTCTCTCTCTAAATGCAAAATTAATACCTGCATCCCAGCTGTAAGATGGCAGGTTGCATGCATACTGATTATCTCTTCCCCCTTGAACAAAGTTGCAGAACTGATGAAAAATTGATTAGTGAGTGTTAAAGACAGGAGAGGGATGTCCCTTGGATCAGAAGCTGCGATTAACAAGAAACCAGGGCAGGGAACTGTGGCTTTTTCCACTTCAAAGCTGCTGCTCTTGGTTGTGTCCTGCCATGGGGTGGCCTTCTGGTTTTCCTAGCTAAAGAGGTAAAGAGATAAAAGAGATAGAAACAGAAAGAAAAACTAAGCGGTATGGATGTTACACAGATTTTACCATTAATCTAATGCAGGCATTAAAAACTGTTTCTGCGCCAGGAATCTCTTTGGCAATTTAGTGAGGACTGTGGATTGCTTCTCAGATTAATGCCTGTAAGTGCATAAAATACATAAGATTACAAAATAAATCAGTTTTTTTGAAGTGTAGTTGTAAAATGCTAAAATCAACAAACAAATCAACAAATTAAGTAGCAAGATCTGATGACTATTTCACTCTTATTTTTGAGATATTTGACACATTACAGTATGAAAATATCTGTGATTTCTCCCAAGTGCCCATTGACCCATGAATGGATTAACAAATTGTGGTATATGTACACCATAGAATACTAGGCAGCCCTAAAAAAGATGGAGACTTCACATCTCGTATGTTTACCTGGGTGGAGCTGAAACATATTCTTCTTAGTAAAGTATCTCAAGAATGGGGAAAAAAGTACCCAATGTACTCAATACCACTATGAAATCAATATATAATCACCTATACACACATACAAATGGCAAAACATAACTATAGTCCAGAAAGTAGAAGGGAAGAAGAGAGAGAGGGGAGAGGAGGGGAGACATAAGAGAAGGGAGGGTATTTGAGGGGACCTCACCTAATGTGCATGATGCAATGGTACATTTCAAAACTATTAAGAAATGAGTATAATTGTGAAGGATGTGTTACTTAGTTCAATGTAAGCATTTCACATTGTATATCAAAGCAGTACTCTGAACCCCATAAATGCATCAATGTACAAAGTTATGATTTAATAAAAAATAATAATAAAAAAAAAACTGTGGGAGCCAGACTCCAAGATGGCACCCAGTGAGCCCTAAAAAAAAAAAAAAAGATCTGTGATTTCTATTGGCATAATGTCACAGATACTGCCAGACTATTGCAGTTTATTGCCTATTTTCAAATGGTGGAAAATATCATATTTCAGGTTAGTGAAATTAAAAATGTAATTTTATGAAAGTGAAAATGTAATTGTCCAAGATGATGGACTCCCTTAAATTCTATCCATAGTCCCACAGGTTAAAAAGTACTGGTCTAAAAGAATTTCTAAAAGATTTCTCAAGAAAAGAAGAGAAGAAGCACTATATAAAATAAAAGGTGAAAGGGCTCCATCTCATCCTCTTATTATTTCTTACACCTTTGTCAATGATTATGAAAATGTACAGAAATATATGTATTCCTTAAACAATTAATTCACCCTATATAAAACAGTTTGTGCTGTTCTTTCCCATTCAGTGGAATATCATGAATGTTCTTCAACACTGGCATGTGCAAATCTACCTTACTCTTTTTACTAACTGCATTCTACCATATGGGTGTATTATAATTTATACATGTCCATTGAACACGGGCGTTTAGGTTATTTAATTTTTTTTTGAGACAGAGTCTCTGTTGCCCCAGACTAGCATACCATGGCGTCATATCTCACAGCAACTTCAAATTCCTTGGCTCTAGACATCCTCCTGGGCTGGGCCTGCTGGCTCATGCCTGTAATTCTAGCACTTTGGGAGGTGGGTGGATAGCTTGAGCTCATAAGTTAGAGATCAGTCTGAGCAAAAGCAAGACCTTGTCTCTACTAAAGACAGAAAAACTGAGGCAAGAGGATTGCTTAAGCCTTGAGTTTGAGGTTGCTGTGAGCTATGATCCCACGTCACTCTACCCAGGGGTGACAGCTTGAGACTCTGTCTCAAAAAAAAAAAAAGAAATAGAGAGATCCTCCTGCCTCAGCCTCCTGAGTGGTGGGGGCTGCAGGAGCCTGCCACAACATCCAGCTAGTTTTTTTATTTTTAGTAGAGATGGGTCTCTCTCTTGCACTGGCTAGTCTAGAATTCCTGAGCTCAAGCAATCCACCTGTCTTGGCCTCCCAGAGTTGCAAGGATTACAGGCATGAGTCACTGTGCCCGGCCCAGTTATTTTAAATAGTTTTTGCTCTTATAAATAATGCTTGGAGAAAATATTTTTTTGATCAATATTTCTATAGGCTAGATAACTGGAATTAGAATTGTTGGGTCACAAGATATATACATTTAAAATGTTGTTAGATCCTGCCAAAATGTCTTCTAAAAATATTGCTGATTGACAGAGTAGAAGTATATAGGATGCAATATTTTAAGGAAGATAATCTTCAGACAAGAGAATAGACACATAGAGAACACTTTTTTTTTTTTTTGAGATAGAGTCTCACTATGTGGCCCTGGGAAGAGCCACAGGAACCTCAAACTCTTGGGCTTAAGCAATTCTCTTGCCTCAGCCTCCCTAGTAGCTGGGACTACAGGGGCCTGCCATAATGCTCAGATATGTTTTTTTGGTTGTTGTTACAGTTGTTGTTTTAGCTGGCCCACGCCAGGTTTGAACTTCCAGCCTCAGTGTATGTGGCCGGTGCCCTACCCACTGAGCTCTGGATGCTGCCCCACAGAGAGAATCTTGTTGAGAATTTTTTTTTTTTTTTTTTTTTTTTTGAGACAGAGCCTCCAGCTATCGCTCTGGATAGAGTGCTGTGGCGTCACAGCTCACAGCAACCTCCAACTCCTGGGCTCAAGCGATTCTCCTGCCTCCGCCTCCCAAGTAGCTGGGACCACAGGCACTCGCCACAATGCCCGGCTATTTTTTGGTTGCAGCTGTCATTGTTGTTTGGCAGCCCAGGCTGGATTTGAACCCTCCAGCTCAGGCGTACGTGGCTGATGCCTTAGCCGCTTGAGCCACAGACACTGAGCCTTGTTGAGAATTTTTTTAAAGAAACAGAATATATGTATTATCTTGAGTGCATAAACAGATAGCTTTCTCTTTCAGAGCAGGTAGAAAATACTTTCCCAAAAGAGATCATAAACTAATCCAAAAAATTGAGTGCCTATAAGTAAGGGAGTCTTCAACTATTTAGTTAGATTTTATTCTGTTAAAAGCAGATCAGGCTGGGCGACCATAGCACAGTGGTTACGGAGCCAGCCACATACACTGAAGGTGGCAGGTTTTAGCCCCGCCTGGGCCACCTAAACAACAATGACAACTGCAACAAAAAATAGCCAGGTGCTGTGGTGTATGCCTGTGGTCCCAGATACTTGGGAGGCTGAGGCAAGAGAAACGCTTGAGCCCAAGAGTTTGAGGTTGCTGTGAGCTGTGTTGCAACAGCACTCTACCGAGGGTGACATAGTGAGACTCCCCCACCAAACTGCAAAAAAAAGTAGCCGGGCGTTGTGGCGGGCACCTGTAGTCCCAGCTACTCGGGAGGCTGAGGCAAGAGAATTGCCTAAGCCCAAGAGTTGGAAGTTGCTGTGAGCTGTGTGACACCACGGCATTCTACTGAGGATGATAAAGTGAGACTCTGTCTCTACAAAAAAAAAAAAACCTCCAGGGAAACACCAATCAGATACAATGTATACTTTTCTGGTAGACTAAAAGCCCTGATTTCAGCATTATATGATTCACCCCTGTAACAAGAACACTTGTACTCCCTAATATTTTGAAATAAAAATTATTTAAAAAAATACTTTGAGGAAACAGGTAATGAAAAACTTAGAGAGGGAAAAATATAAATGGTCTATTATTTGATTCTTCAAATGAGAATAACTGTGGGTGCTAATTATAGAGATTAACTGTAAAGTTACACTTCAAAATTGTATTTTACTAATTTAGCAAATATCTGATGGTGCTTATATGGCTATAGGTCATTAGGCATTAAAGACATTGCATTGATTTTGGAGGAAATTTCAGTTTTAAAAAACTTAATACATTCAAGTTTTATCAATTCTCTACATTAAGCACAAATGTATCTCCGTTTTGCAAATGGGTCAACAGTTGTAGACAGGTGGACAATTCCATTTGTTTTAAAAGATCCTACTGACAACCTGCCATGAGCACCATCTGCCGTGCAGGAAAAACAAGAGATGATCCCTGCCTTCAGATCACTTGCAGTTGTGTTAAGTGAATTCCAAAAAGTATTGTTAAAAAAAAAAAAAAAGCAGTAGAATCTACATGTGCACGCACACACAAAATAAATAAATAAAATGTTGGTGCTGCATGTTATGCACAGTTTTTCAAAGCAATTGAGAAAAGTTAGAAAAAGAGGCACTTCGCCAAAAAAGGACAGAGAAGAGTAGCGCAAGAACTCTGATTGTGTAGCTAAATCCAAGAATGAACAATTGTTTGAGAGTCAGGATCGCGGATCGCGGATCACTGCAGACACTGCAGTTGTGCTTGGCGGAAGCTTCAGATAAGAACAGGAGTAAGCCCCTGCAGAGATGCCAATGTTGCAACCTAACTCCTCTGTCGCTGTTGTGTTGTCTATTAAAAATAATCATCACTTATTATAGAAAGAATAAAGTCAAAAATAATTGAAATCCACGGTAGGTGCAAAACCAGTAAGAATTAATCTATTTTCTGTGAATTCAGGTGCCCAAGCTCAAGTAAATTGTATCACATGTTGTAGAACTATAACAAACTTGAAGATATTGTGGAATGTGGGGACTTACCGTTAGTTTTGTGGGTCCATGGATAATTTGAGAGAAGCGGAAGCACGAAGTCAGGCTAATAGTATGATAATATTAAGACAGAAGTAAAAGGCTATTTCTAGAAACTATAGACTGGAGAGATAAACCAAAACTCTATTAAACTCAGTCATTCATTCCCTCAAAATATTGTAGTTCCATGTTAGTACGCTATGTGCCCAGGGAAAATAATGACAAACAAAGCATAGACCTGCCTGCAAGAAAGTCAAAGTTCAGCAGGAGGGTTAAAGGAAGTAAAAGAAAAACAAAACAAGCAAATAAAATAAGAAAGTATAAGTCATAAACATTCTTGAGTCTTGCCTTGTTTTTAATAAGAGTGCGGTGTTTTAAAATTTTTCTTCCACCAAGTCTTTTATTTATTTCATCATTAAATATTGAATTTGTTCTTTGTCCAGGGCACTGCGCTATGTGGTAGAGACGATAACAAAGATGAATCAGAACTAGATCTTCCCTTCATGCAGCTGATGATGAGAGGAAGGATTACCAAAGATACAAAAGTATGCAATAATGATCAGCTTGCATTAGTTAATTTGTAACAAGCTATGCAGCTGCACGTAAATCATCTTAAATACTAGAGTCATAAAGTCCACAAAGGTAAAAGAGCATCAGTAAAGATTATCTGGTTGTCTTGCAAGTGGCCTGACTCCGGGGTTGGTGATTGTGGCAGAGACGGTACTGAATGGTTCACAAATAATTTTCCTTTTTTGGTGACACAGAAAGACTACCTTTCCCGTGCTCCCTTAAAGTTAAGTGAGGGACATGTGACCAGATTCTGCAAATAGGATGTAAGAAGTAATGTAAACTACTTTCAGGCCTAGCCCTTCAGGTAGAAAAAATGATCAGTTTCTATTAAAGTTAAACATGTGCCTGCCCCACGCCCTAGCTACTCTTAGGTATATGCTCAAGAAAAAAAAAAAGTGTGTACCTACATATACCTACAAAAAGAGAAGTAAAAGAATACTCATTGCTGGTTTATTCATAATAGCTTGCAATAACCCAACTGTCCTAGAACAGAAATAATCATGCAATATTCGTGAGTAGAATCTTACACAGCAGTGAAAATGAAGGAACTGTAGCTACACATGGTAACACACCACAGGATCTAGAGTGAAGGAAGCCAGACCCAAAAAATATTCAATGTCTGCCTCTGCTAATGTAAATTTCAGCAGCAGGCAAAATGAAGCTGTGGTGCTAAAAGTCAGAACAGTGGGCACTTCTGTTTGCAGGCATACTGACGGGGCGAGGCACCACAGAGCCTTCTGAGGTGATGGAAAGACTCATTTTCCCACTCTGGATAGTAGTCACAGGAGTGAATGCAAATATCAAAATTCATCAACCCTCACACTTAAATTTTGTGCATGCCACTATGCACAACCACCACAAATTATGCACAAGAAAAATCAAAGAAGATAAAAAAACAACCTTTGAAGGCACAAAAAAGATAAAAGAGGCTGTATCTCTATATTCTTGAATTATTGCTTAAAAAGTTCTCTGTTCTTGTGAAGAGCTGCCCTGGACTTTGTGTAAGCATAAAATAAACCTCTCTAATTTTAACCACCCTGATAGTTAGCATCCAAGCATCACTAACACAGTAGCCATCACCAACAAACCACCAGGGTCAGAAACCTGTTTTAGAAGTACAATAGGGCGGGCTCTATCTCTCACAACAGAGAGGACACAAAAGAAGCCTACAAAGGAGTATGAACCCAAATGCCAATATAATATTATAATAAAGAACAATAAGAAAAAAGCCTTCTTGTATAACATAGGATCTGTTACCCTGATGAGATGTGCCCGTTTTCTCACCTAAGTCAGACCTGCATGGGCAGCCAAACCATAATACAATTTTGCTTGGTGTACCTATTCTTATAAAAGTGTGAATTTTTTTTTTAAAGCGCAAATTTTTAATGACATATATCCAAGAGATCCATTTCATAGTTAACACATGACACCCCAGGGCTGTAGCTCTCACTTCCAGGCACAGGCCTGAAATTGCCCCAGTGGCTCCTCCTTTTTGTACTTCTAATCTTAGCCACACACTTTTCTTTTTTCTTTTTCTTTTTATTTGTTTTTGAGACACAGTCTCACTATGCCACCCTCAGAAGAGTGCCGTGGTGTCATAGCTCCCAGCAACCTCAAACTCTTTTGGGGCTTAAGCAATTCTCTTGCCTCAGTCTCCCAAGTAGCTGGGACTACGGGCACTTGTTTGGTGGGCCCGGGCTGGATGTGACCCCCTCAGCTCTGTCATTTGTGCCTGGCACCCTAGCCACTGACCTACAGGTGCAGAGCCACACTTTTCTTTTTTAAACATGTTAATGCATTAACCTATTTTTTTTAGACATACCTGGCCTCTGATGCATTCCTTTTATATAACTACTTTTATCTACTATATATTGGCTTTGTATTTTTCATTTTAAAGAATAATCATAAATCTTTTATTTTAATTCTGTGGCTGGAGTGGTAAGTATTTGAAATGAAGAGGATGGTGTTCTTAACCATAGCCCCAAGTACTGATAACATCATTAAATGAACATAGACATTGGGAATTCATTTATTTATTTATTTATTTTGAGACAGAGCCTCATGCTGTTGCCTTGAGTAGAGTGTTGTGGCATCACAGCTCACAGCAACCTCCAGCTCCTGGGCTTAAGTGATTCTCTTGCCTCCTCCTCCCAAGTAGCTGGGACTACAGGTGCCTGCCACAACACCTGGCTATTTTTTGGTTATACTTGTTGTTGTTTTGGTAGGCCTGGGCTGGATTCAAACCTGCTAGTTCTGGTGTATGTGACTGGTGTATGTTCTAGTGTATGAACCATAGGGAATTCATTTAAAAAAAAAATTTTTTTTTGAAGAAAAAAATCCAATAGCTGGGCATTGTGAGGGGCGCCTATAGTCCCAGCTACTTGGGAGGTGGAGGCAGGAGAATCACTTGAGCCCAAGAGTTGGAGGTTGCTGTGAGGTGTGATGCCACAGCACTCTACCTAGGGTGACAGCTTGAGGCTCTGTCTCAAACAAAAAAAAAAAAAAAAAAAGAAGAAGAAAAAAATCCTTTTACCATAAACATTGGGAATTGTCAAGATAATGTACATGAATATTCTGTAAGTTTATCTGAGAGTATTTGGTGCAATCCTTGAAGGTTTGAAGTGGGAAAATTGTTATCAGAGGCGGGAAAAAAACAGATCCCTGTTATGTGGTAAGGGGAAGTTTGACAATACCGTTGCTTGATGAAATGTGGAAAATAGAAAATACGTCTAACAAACTAGTGCATTTGGTTAAGGAAATTTCGAAGCAGAATGATGAAAGTGCCAACTGATATATATTTTTTAAAAAACTATCTGGCTCAGTGCCTGTAGCTCAAGAGGCACCAGCCACATACACCAGAGCTGGTGGGTTCGAATCCAGCCCAAGCCTGCCACACAACAGTGACAGCTACAACCAAAAAATAGCCAGGTGTTGTGTGCGGGTGCCTGTATTCCCAGCTACTTGGGAGGCTGAGGCAAGAGAATCGCTTAAGCCCAGGAGCTGGAGGTTGCCGTGAGTTGTGTGACGCCATGGCACTCTACCCAGGGTGATAAAGTGAAACTCTGTCTCTACAAAAAATAAAATAAAATAAAA
>CAUYON010061136.1:0-12692 GCA_963573935.1 Arctocebus calabarensis
CGTGGGAAGGTAAAGAGGGCGGGGTATAGCTGGAGTCTTGCACTGGCTGGGGCGGCGGTGTGGTGAGGCTTGAATGTCGTGGCTGTATTTATTGGCTTTATTGTGACCTTTTTTAGGGAGGGCCTGATGGTCGCCAACAGTAACCTGTAGGGATAGGCCTGGGTGTGGGAAAGAGTGAGGTAGGAGACTTTTTCTTTTTTGTTATAATTCTTTTAATACTATTTAACTTTTAAAATGGCTTAGATGAATGCTGTGTGTGTATTTTCCTTTTTTTTTTTTTTTTTTTTTGTATAGACAGTGTCTCAATTTATTGCCCTGGGTAGAGTGCCTTGGCGTCACACTGCTCACAGCAACCTCCAGCTCGTGGGCTTAAGCGATTCTCTTGCCTCAGCCTCCCGAGTAGCTGGGACTACAGGCGCCCGCCACAGCGCCCGGCTATTTTTTTTTTGTTTTTGCAGTTCGGCCGAGGCCGGGCTTGAACCCGCCACCTTCGGTATATGGGGCCGGCGCCCTACTCACTGAACCACAGGAGCCGCCCTATGATAGACATATTTTTATCTGACAATGTGAATGTTACTTTTTTTGCATTATTATTATTATTGCTCAATATTTCATTGTAGCAATCATCTGATTTCTTTTCTTTTCTTTTTTCTTTTTTTTTTTTGAGACCCAGCCTCAAGCTGTCACCCTGGATAGAGTGCTGCGGCGTCACAGTTCACAGCAACCTCCAATTCCTGGGCTCAAGCGAGTCTCTTGCCTCTGCCTCCCAAGTAGCTGGGACTACAGGTGCCCGCCACAATGCCCAGTCATTTTTTGGTTTTAGCTATCATTGTTATTTGGCAGGCCCGGGCTGGATTTGAACCCGCCAGCTCAGGTGTATGTGGCTGGCACCTTAGCCCTTTGAGCCACAGGCGCTGAGCCTGATTTCTTCTCTGAATGTATCTATCTTCATTCGTTCTTTACAAGGTTTTTGTTTTTAGTCCTCATCTTAAACATTGTTGTTCTTAGTAAATTTTAAGCCTCTTTAATTTTGTGAAGGCAAAAAGTGGAAACCAAATAAACATATGCACATATAGAGAGAAAATAAAATAAGTAAATAAATAAAATTTAAAAAATAAAATAAAAAGGAACATTAGCTGGGCATCATGGCAGGCACCTATAGTCTTAGCTATTTGGGAGGCTGAGGCAAGAGGATTGCTTGAGTTTGAGCTATGAGGCCGAACTGCACTCAGGGCGACAGAGTGAGACTCTCTCTCAAAACAAACAAAAAAAGAAAATATATATATATGTATAATTAGGGGTCACTGAAATTTATTATAGAGATAGTTACACTATGATCAGAATGTTTGTGTCCCACCCCCTACCCCCGCCAAAATTCCTACATTGAAATCTTTAAACCCCAAGGTGATTGTATTAGGAAGTGGAGCCTTTGAGAGCTAATCAGGTCATAAGGGCTCTAATGACCTTATAAAAGTGGGTCACACCTATAATCCTAGCACTTTGTGAGGCCAAGGCAGAAGGATCACTTGAGCCTCTGAGTTTGAGGTTGTAATAAGCTATGATTATGCCACTGTACTCCAGCATAGGTGATGTTGTGAGACCTTGTATCAAAAAACCCAAATCAAACCTAAGCATACTCTAAACTGCAAAAAAAAAAAAAAAAAAAAAAAAAATGGCGGCCTGTGGCTCAGAGGAGTAGGGCTCTGGCCCCATATACCAGAGGTGGCGGGTTCAAACTCAGCCCCAGCCAAAAAAAAAAAAAACTGCAAAACTAACCATACTCTTACTATACAACCATCCATAAATCGTGCTCCTTGGTTTTAACCCAAATGAATTGAAAACATGTTCACGCTAAAATCAGCACAATAGGCTTGGCGCCTGTGGCTCAAAGGGCTAAGGCGCCAGCCACGTACACCTGAGCTGGCAGGTTCGAATCCAGCCTGGGCCCGCCAAACAACAATGATGGCTTGGCCAAACAACCAAAAAAGTGGCCAGGTGTTGTGGCGGGTGCCTGTAGTCCCAGCTACTTGGGAGGCAGAGGCAGGAAACTCACTTGAGCCCAGGAATTGGAGGTTGCTGTGAGCTGTGATGCCACAGCACTCTATCTAGGGTGATAGCTTGAGGCTCTGTCTCAAAAAAAAAAAAAGGGGGCAGCCCCTGTGGCTCAGTGAGTAGGGTGCCGGCCCCATATATAGAGGGTGGCAGGTTCAAACCCAGCCACAGCCAAAACTACAAAAAAAAAAATCAGCACAATAATAATTATAGCAACTTCACTTGGCACTCATGCTTAGTGGTTAGGGTGCAAGCCACATACACTGAGGCAGGCGGGTTCGAATCTGGCCTGGGCCTGCTAAACAACAATGACAACTGCAGCAACAATAACAACAACAACCAAAAATAGCTGATTGGCGGCGCCTGTGGCTCAGTGAGTAGGGCACCGGCCCCATATACCAAAGGTGGTGGGTTCAAACCCAGCCTCGGCCGAACTACAAAAAAAACAAAAAATCGCCGGGCATTGTGGTGAGCGCCTATAGTCCCAGCTACTCTGGAGGCTGAGGCAAAAGAATAGCCTAAGCCCAGGAGATGGAGGTTGCTGTGAGCTGTGTGATGCCAGGGAACTCTACCGAGGGTGATAAAGTAAGACTCTGTCTCTACAAAAAAAAAAAAAAAAAATATATATATATATATATATATATATATATAGCTGAACATTGTGGTAGGTGCCTGTAGTCCCAGCTGTCTGGGAGGCTACAGCAAGAGAATCACTTAAGCCCAAGAATTCGAGGTTGCTGTGAGCTGTGATGACACAGCACTCTACTGAGGGCAATATAGTGAGACTCTGTCTCAAAAAAATAAATAATTATAGCAGCTTTATTAATAATTACCAAAACATGGAAGCAACCAAGATATCCTTCAGTAGATGAACGGATGAACTGCAGTACACTCATACAATGGAATATTATTTAGTGTTAAAAAGAAATAAGCTATCAGCTCGGCGCCTGTGGCTTAAGCAGCTAAGGCCCTAGCCACGTATACGTGAGCTGGCAGGTTCAAATCTCACCCTGGGCCCAACAAACAACAATGGTGGCTGCAACCAAAAAAAATAGCCAGGCATTGTGGCAGGCGCCTGTAGTCCCAGCTACGTGGGAGGTAGAGGCAGGAGAATTGCTTCAGCCCAGGAATTGGAAGTTGCTGTGAGCTGTGATACCATAGCACTCTACCCAGGGTGACAGCTTGAGGCTCTGTCTTAAACAAACAAACAAACAAATGAGCTATCAAGCAATGACAAGACATGGAGAAACCTTAAATGCAGTAGCCAATCTGAAAGGTCAGCACACTGCATGATTTCAACTATATGACATTCTAGAAAAAGCAAAACTATGGAGATAGTAAAAATAGTGGTTGCCAAGGTTTGAGGGGACAGGGGTATGAATAGAGGATTTTTAGGATAGTGAAACTATTGCATATGATAGTATTAATACAATAGTGGATACTTGTCATTATACATTTGTCAAAACCCACAGAACATAGGAAATGAAGAGTGAACTCTAATGTAATCTATGGATTTGGGTGTAGATCCATTGATTGTAATATCATTCTGCTGGGATGTTGATAGTAGGGGAGGCGTTTGGGAATTTTTTGTACTTTATGCTCAATTTTGTTGTGAAATCGAAACTGCTCTAAAAATAGTCTATTAAAAAAATTGATAGGTGGGAATAAATACAGTCCTGGTTGAATTTTTCTCACAGAACTGCTGCAGCCATCTTGGGTCCATGAGAAGAGATGAGATACTACCAATGTGCTGAGGATGGCAGAGCAGAACAATGAATGACACCAATGCCCTACTGAATAAGCTATTGCAGAAAACCCCCTGCCCCTGGACTTCTTGATATGTGAGAAAACAAGCTTCTCCTTGTTCAAACCAGTTTAGTTGGTGTAACATCTTCCGATCCACTTTTGACTGTTTTCCACTCTGCTCCTGCCCTGGAGGCGGACCTGTTTCAACTACACCAGTGGGCGCCCTTCCCCTGTGGCTTTCAACTGGGTTTGGCCAATAAACACACCCACAAGAGACAGGAGGGAGAGAACTGAGATAGAAAATGTTTCCTGCCAGAACCTTGAGTGATGATGTCGGGTTTACAGAGAGTGTATTTATTTTTTCCAGCTTTTTTGAGGTATGATTGACAAATAAGACATTAGATATGTTTAAAGTTTAAAATGGTGTTATGATACGTTGCCAATATACCTTTGTGTAATGATTGCCACAATAAAGGTAATTAACCTATTACCTGACAGTTACCTTTTTGTGCATGTGGTGCTAACATTTGGTAACTACTCCCTTAGCAAATTTCAAGTATTATAACACATTATTACTAACTAGGGTTGTCATGTTGAACATTAGATTTCTAGAAATTATTCATCTTATAACCGAAAGTTTATACCTTTTGACCAACATCTCCTCATTTCTACTACCCCTAGCTGCTGGCAACCACCATTCTACTCTCTGTGTCTTTAAGCTCAACTATTTAGATTCCACATATGAATGATGCCATGTAACATTTGTCTTTCTGTGTCTGGCTTATTTCATTCAGCATAATGTCCTCCAGGTTTATCCACGCAGTCACAAATGTCAGGATTTCTTTCTTTTTTTAAAGCTGAATAATATTCCATTGTGTACCTATACCGTAACTCAGGATGGATAGTAAGGTTGTTTTCCTATCTTACCTATTGTAAATAATTCTGTAATGAACGTGGGAATACAGATATCTCTTGCAGATACTAATTTTTTTCTTGTTATATGTGCATATACCCAGAAGTGGAATTGCTGAATAATATGACAGTTCTATGAATTTTTTGAGGAACTTCCATACGTACCAGTTAGTATTCCCAGTAAGAGGGTTCCCTTTTCTCCACAGGCTTGTAACCCTTGTTGTTTCCTTAAAAACAGGTTTAATTGGCTCAGCGCCTGTGGCTCAACGGGCTAAGGCACCAGCCACGTACACCTGAGCTGTCTGGTTCGAATCCAGCCCGGCCCACCAAACAACAATGATGGCTGCAACCAAAAAAAAATAGCCGGGCATTGTGGCGGGCGCCTGTAGTCCCTGCTACTTGGGAGGCGGAGGCAGGAGACTCGCTTGAGCCCAGGAATTGGAGGTTGCTTTGAGCTATGATGCCACAGCACTCTATCCAGGGTGACAGCTAGAGGCTCTGTCTCAAAAAAAAAAAAGGTTTAATTCACTTTATTTATTTATTTATTTATTTATTTATTTGCAGAGACAGAGTCTCACTTTA
This sequence comes from Arctocebus calabarensis, assembly GCA_963573935.1. Classification (NCBI taxonomy): domain Eukaryota; kingdom Metazoa; phylum Chordata; class Mammalia; order Primates; family Lorisidae; genus Arctocebus; species Arctocebus calabarensis. The sequence goes on from CAUYON010061136.1 coordinate 5,293, forward strand.
TCGCCCTCAGTAGAGTGCCATGACGTCACACAGCTCACAGCAACCTCCAACTCCGAGGCTTAGGCGATTCTCTTGCCTCAGCCTCCCAAGTAGCTGGGACTACAGGCACCCACCACAATGCCTGGCTATTTTTTTTGCAATTTGGCCTGGGCCGGGTTTGAACCCGCCACCCTCGGGATAAGGGGCCAATGTCCTACTCACTGAGCCACAGGCGCCGCCCTAATTCACTTTATTTTTCTTGTAAAAACTCAATGTTATAGCCATACTGGAGCTGGGTCCTCTGCACACAGACTCTGCTGTAGGTCCTGACAAGATGCTCAGTGAGGCTGGGTGCAGTGTCTCACTACTGTAAGATCCCAGCACTCCGGGAGGCTGAGGCAAGTGGATTGCTTGAGTTCATATGAGTTTGAGACCAGCCTGTACAAGAGTGAGACCCCACCTCTAAAAATTAGCCAGGTGTTGTGACAGGCACCTGTAGTCCCAGCTACTCGGAAGACTGAGGCAAGAGAATCACTTGAGCTTGAGTTTGAGGTTGCTGTGAGCTATGACTCTATGGCACTCCACTGAGAGAAAGAAATATACACACACACACACATATATATGATGTAAGGAGTCTTGGGGAATGTGGTCTCTTTCCAGAGGTCAGAGGTCAAATATCTATAGGTCATAGAAAGGGCATCCAAAGTGGCCTTGGCAAAGTTTCCCAGGGTGGCAGTGCTACCCCTGGCAGTGTGGCAGCAGTCATTAATACCAGTCCAGTATCTGGCCCCAGGGGCCCAGACAATGCCAGTTCCTCTAGAGGCAGGGATAAGACACCAGTACTGAGCCAGTTGCCTGTCATTTGCAAGGGACAACGTGGGGCTTGCCAGTCTGATTCCCCCAGGAGCCTGTCCACATGGAGACAATAGAGAGAGGGGTTTAGGATAGCGACCCCTCAAATGGCAGTGTCTACTTCCTTAGAGCACTTTATACCTAGACCAATGTGACCATTGTCGTCTCCAATGGCAACAAATACTTTGAAATGGGTCTACTAGCCAGCATGGGTCTGCTTTTGCACTGGCATAATCTTTAAAACCTCATCCTTGAGAGATGCTCCCAGAGAAAAAGTCAATGATCTGAGACTCCTTGATGGTCAGGGAGAATGGATCGGTCTTCTCAGGAGATTGTTGTTAGTGTATAGAAACACCACTGGTTTTTGTATGTTGATTCTGTATCCAACAACTTAACTAAATTTGTTTATTAGTTTTGGTGAAGCCTTTGGCATTTTATATATTTAGGATTATATCATCTGCAAACAGAGGCAGTTTTACTTCTTTCTGTCCAATTCAGATGCCTGTTGTTTCTTGTTCTTGATTGCTCTGGCTAGGATTTCCAGTACTACATTGAACAGAAGTAATGGGAGTGGGCATCCTTGTCTTATTCTTGATCTTAGAGGAAAAACTGTCCGCTTTTTATCATTTAGTATAATGTTAGCTGTGGGCTTGTCATAGTATATGGGTTTTATTATGTTGAGGTACATTGATTCTATACCTCCTACTTTATTGAGAATTTTTGTCACAAAAGGGTATTGAATTTTATCAAATGTTTTTTGTGCCTGTTGAGATGATTTTTGTCTTTCATTCTGTTAATGTTTACGTCAAACTAAAAAAATTGTACACAGTGAAGGAAACAACAAAATGAAAAGACAACCTACATAATGAAGTTTGCAGTTGGGTCATCGTAACACACTGCAGCCTCAAACTCCTGAGTTCAGGTGATCCTCCTGCCTCAGCCTCCCAAATAGCTGGGACTACAGGTACATGCCTCCATGGCCAGCTAATTTTTCTGGGTGGTTTTTTTTTTTTTTTTTAAGAGACAAGGCTAGTATCAAAGTCCTGGACTCAAGTGATCCTCCCACCTTGTTATTCCAAAGTGTTAGGATTACAAGCATGAGCCTCTGCACCTAGCCCGACCTTGACATTTTTTAGGAAAACTGGCCAGTTTGTAGCCTATCCTTCAGTATGGATCTGAATATTTCCTTTTGATTAGATTCAGTACATAGTTTGCACAGGAATATTGCAGAAGTAAGGTCGTGTCTTTTACAGAGCATCATATCAAGAGGAACATTATGACAGTTTGTCCCAACATTGGTGATGCTAACTTCAATCCTTTGATTAAGTTGGTGTCTAGTAGGTCTCACCACTGTAGTGACCACTTTTTCCTTTAGAATCAATAAATAATTTGTGAGGAGACAGTTTTGTTTTGTTTTTTTTTTTGAGACAGAGCCTCAAGCTGTCACCCTGGGTAGAGTGCCGTGGCATTACAGCTCACAGCAACCTCCAATTCCTGGGTTCAAGCGAGTCTCCTGCCTCCGCCTCCCAAGTAGCTGGGACTACAGGCACCCGCCACAACGCCCGGCTATTTTTGTTTGGGTTGCAGCCATCATTGTTGGTTGGCGGGCCCAGGCTGGATTCGAACCCGCCAGCTTAGGTTTACATGGCTGGCGCCTTAGCCCGCTGAGCCACAGGCGCGGAGCCTCTTTCTTTTTTTTTCATTGTCCTTTCTTATAGCGATTTCAGTGTCCTTTCTTGCAGTTGCCTCCCAAGTAGCTGGGATTACAGGCGCCAGCTACAACACCCAGTGTTCTTTCCTGGTAGTAGAGACGGGATCTTTTACTCTGGTTCACTCATGTTTACGCTGGTCTCGAACTCTGTGAGCATGGGAAATCCACCCGCCTCAGCCGCCCACAGTGCTGGGACTATAGGCGTGAGCACCATGCCTGGCCTCTTTTTTTTTAAGTAAAGATGGGGTCTCATTCTTGCTCACACTGATCTCAAACTCCTAAATTCAAAAAAATCCACCCATCTCAGCTTCTCACAGTGCTAGGATTACAGGTATGAGCCAATGAGCTTGGCCAGAAGGGTGCTTTTTACAAAAAAAAAAAAAAAAAAAGATAGAAGCCGGGCTTGGTGGTGTGTGCCTGTAGCCCCAGCTACTTGGGAGGCTGAGCCTGGAGCACCACTTGAGCCCAGGAGTTGGAGGCTGCAGTGAGCTATGATGATACCACTGCACTTCAGTTTGGACAACAAAGCAAGACCTTGCCTCTTAAAAAAAAGTTTAGAATGTCTGTGATCATTTATCAAGAAAAACAAAGTTGGGTGGCGCCTGTGGTTCAGCAACTAGGGCGCTGGCCCCAGCCAAACTGCAACACAGAAAAATAGCTGGGTGTTGTGGCGGGCACCTGTAGTCCCAGCTACTCGGGAGGCTGAGGCAAGAGAATCACCTAAGCCCAAGAGCTGGAGGTTGCTGTGAGCTTTGACGTCATAGCACTCTACCCAGGGTGACAAAGTGAGACTGTCTCTAAAAGAAAAAAAGAAAAAGAGTTAACTCAAAAGTTGCACTGTTGCCCCAGTTGAGTGTGAAAGTTCTTTCTGCTCACCCTAGGACAGGACAATTACTAGGTTATTAAGTAAGAAATATCTGATTTCTTTAAGTCTAAAGTTTTACAGTTGGTACCTCTGGCATTTCACTTTGACATACTGTGTGTGTGAAGGTACATCCTCTTCTTTCAAAGTTGTGTTTTGGCTTGTGGTTGTCTTTCATTTTTTGGAGAACAATTTTTGTGGGACCATGGATAAATCAAAAATTCAAGTTTGGGATATGAGGTCCATCATGGAACCAGTGCAGTACAGACAACTTGAAATATCAATGACGTGTTTGGAAAGAATGTGGCTATTGAGTCAGTCAGTGCAAGGTCATGGGCCACCTTAGACCAAGGTGAATAAGGAGGAACTGAAAGCTGTAGTGGAAATGAATCCATCCCAACCTACATGTGAATTAGCAGAAAGGTTTTATGCTACTAGTTCAACAATATCGGACCATTTGAAATAAAGTGGAAAGGTAAAGAAGCTGGATAGATGGGCCCTACATGAATTAAAGAGTGTCAGAAGATACATCATCTTGAAGTTTGCCTTTCTTTGTTGTCATAACATAAAGGTGAACCATTTCTACACCATATTGATATATATGATGAAAAATGTATTCTTTCTGATGATCCCAAATGTTCGGCACAATGAGTGGATAGTGGTGAAGTGCTGAAACACATTCCGAAACTGAAAATTCATACAAAAATACTAAGGGTACCTCTTTGGTGATCCAGTGGTGGTATCATCCACCATAGCGTCATGAAACCTGCTGAATCAGTTACATCAGATGTTTACTGCAACCAAATGGACAACATGATGAGGATACTTGCAATTAAGCAACCGAGACTGGTCAATAAAGACAGGCCAATCCTCTTGCAAGACAACACAACACTGCTCGAACTACAGAAGCTGGACTAGAAACTCTCTTGTCATCCACCCTATTCACCAGACCTTGCATGGACTGACTGCCACTTCTTCCAGGCTTTGGACCACTTCTTGCCAGGAAAAATATTCAACTCTCAACAAGATATGGAAAATGCCTTTTGCAATTTCATTGCCATTCACTTTCTAGGCATCTTTTTTTTTTTTTCTTTTTTTTGAGACAGAGTCTCATTTTGTCACTCTTGGTAGAGTGCCATGTTGTCATAGCTCACTAAAACCTCAAACTCCTGGGCTTAAGCAATTCTCTTGCGTCAGTCTCCCAAGTAGCTGGGACCATAGGCGCCCATCACAACACGCAGCTATTTTTAGAGGCAGGGTCTCTCTCTGGCTCAGGCTGGTCTCGAACCTGTGAGCGCAGCAATCCACCCACTTTGGCCTCCCAAGTGCTGGGACTACAGGCGTGAGCCACTGTGCTCGGCCACCTCCAGGCTTCTTCACTGCTGGCTACATAAGTTACCCTTAAGAAGGTAAAACTAGGTGGCGCCTGTGACTCAGTGAGTAGGGCGCCAGCCCCATGTACTGAAGGTGGTGGGTTTGAACCCAGCCCCTGCCAAAACTGCAACAAAAAAATTGCCGGGGCTTGACGCCTGTGGCTCAAATGGCTAAGGCGCCAGCCATATACACCCGAGCTTGAGTTCGAATCCAGCCCAGGCCTACCAAAACAACAATGATGGCTGCAACTAAAAAATAGTCAGGCATTGTGGAGGGCACCTGTAGTGAGGCACCTACTCAGGAGGCTGAGGCAAAAGAATTGTCTAAGCCTAAGAGCTGGAGATTGCTGTGAGCTGTGACGCCACAGCACTCTACCAATGGTGAAAAAGTGAGACTGTCTCTAAAAGAAAAAAAAAAAAGAAGGCAAAACTGTGTCAACAGTTTTGGTGCATACTTTGATTAATTGGATTGCTTCTTGTTTGAGATGTAATAAACTACATTTTTTATTTGAAATTGGACACTTCATAGCAACATGAAATCCATAAGTCTCAGCCCCACCAGGGACTGTCCAGATGCTTGAACCATCCTTGCAGGACAGAGAGAAAGAGGGAAGGAGTCCAATTTGGTTTAGTGCCTGTAGCAAAGTGTGTTTGTGTGTATTTATACACAGCTCACTACAAACATTTTGAAACAGACTGTGTTACAGTTCTTTATTTCACTTCCAAGAAACACAGGTGATGGCATCCTTTCTGATTCATACATTCAAGTTTCAACTTGCTCCACTTATTAGTGTTGCTGGGAGGGCTTCACTTGTTTCCATCCTGTGGAGTTTACATTTCTTTTTGAGACAGAGTCTCACTATGTTGCCCTTGGTAGGGTGCTGTGGTGTCACAGCTCACAGCAACTTCCAGCAACCTCCAGCTCTTGGGCTTAGGCGTTTCTCTTGCCTCAGCCTCCCGAGTAGCTGGGCCAACAGGCATCCGCCACAATGCCAACTATTTTGTTGTTGTTGTTGTTGTTGCAGTTTGGCCAGGGCCAGGTTTGAACCCACTACCCTCAGTATGTGGGGCCGGGGCACTACTGCCTGAGCCACGTGCCCCCCAGATTTTACATTGATTTTTGTGTATCTCAAAACTTTCTCTATGACCCATGTATATATGCATTCAGCCTACAGCATTTCACTTCATCCTCACAGTAACAAAGAGGGGTGGGTATAATTATTCACATTTTAAAGAAGAGAAAATAGACAGCCAGGGAGGTTGTCATTTCCTTAAGGTCAAACAGCTGGAACCCCTTTCCTAGCCTCTACTTCCCTTGAAGATAAAAACCAGCACTGAGGTGAACTACCCTGGAGCCTGGAGACAAAAGGAAAAATCCATGCTCCACTATGCACTTACCCAGATAGTCTTCTATATTTTGAACCAAATGTAAAAAAACTGGGTAAAAGCACTAAATTAAAAAAAAAAAAGATTACATACAAAGCTCCTTGTTACCCAATCTGTTTCCATACTGTTGTCAACCCTCATAAAGCCACTTGTCAGGGAAGGCCATGGCAGTCCATCAGGGCAATGGAAAATGACCATTTCTACTGCAAATTGTGGACTGAGCTACACCAGGTGTCCAGTCCTCAGAGTTGACCTTCTCTAAACAGGTTCCTGTTGGAGAGTGGTTATTGCCTCCAGCACAATTACGTGAGTCCCAGATGGACCTGGTGAGGCTTTTCCAGGCCCATACTACTGTGGAGGTGCCCCATCTTCTTGTCAGAAGTTCTGAATCATAAAGCTGTGACAATAGAAATGGTTCCACTGGCTCGGCGCCTGTGGCTCAACGGGCTAAGGCACCAGTCACGTACACCTGAGCTGGCAGGTTCGAATCCAGCCCGGGCCTGCCCAACAACAATGACGGCTGCAACCAAAAAAAAAAATGGCCGGGCGTTGTAGCGGGCGCCTGTAGTCCCAGCTACTTGGGAGGTGGAGGCAAGAGACTAGCCTAAGCCCAGGAATTGGAGGTTACTGTGAGCTGTGATGCCACGGCACTCTACTCAGGGTGACAGCTTGAGGCTCTGTCTCAAAAAAAAAAAAAAAAAAGAAAAGAAATGGTTCCACTTCACTTGATCCTGGTCAGCATGTGATCACATGCCTGCACCAATGTTTGGAGACATCAGATATTCTCCACCCAGACTTAGTCACGTCTGACCCAGAAGCCACAAGTTCCCGATTCCTACCTTAGTATGCTCATCTGAATTCATGATATCAGAAGTCCTAGGTTCTCTGAGCACTGATATGCCAAGACTTTGGCTTTCCTACTGCTTAGACTAGGCAGAGGGAGTCCCTGGCTCAGAAGCCCAGCTTCTGTTTTAGGAGCCTGCACAGTTCTCTCCTTCTCCAAGCAGTTGGCTTAAAGTCTTTTTTTTTTTGAGACAGAGTCTCAAGCTGTCACCCTGGATAGAGTGTTGTGGCATCACAGCTCACAGCAACCTCTAATTCCTGGGCTCAAGCGAGTCTCTTGCCTCTGTCTGCCATGTAGCTGGGACTACAGGCGCCCGCCACAACACCCGGCCATTTTTTTGGTTGCAGCGGTCATTGTTTGGCTGGCCTGGGCTGGATTTGAACCTGCCAGCTC